>JAPYYQ010002497.1:0-18917 GCA_030522585.1 Anagyrus pseudococci
TTACTATATGCCGAGTGGATCTCCACTTTACTAAAAAAAATAGTAATTTTTGTTACATTTTTAACAATTTTTATTATAACACTTTTCTCAGTGTACACGAGACGCATATATAAGAAGCCTGTACGACATTACGAAACAATGTTGGTGAAAGAAAAATCGAAAATAAAAAACAAAGGAATAGTTTCGCTAATTATATTTTTATAAATCCAGTCAAAGTTCAAAGTCTCTCGGCGAGAGGCGGACAATTAAGAAATAAAATAGAGAGGCGTGTGTGTGTGTGTGTGTGTGCGGGTAGAATAAACGAAAGGGCGTGCAGAGCTGCAGATTTTTTGACAGTTTAACGAGGCCGAATTTGCATCAGACGAGCGCACGAAATAGGCCCTCAGCCTCTCTCTCTCTCTCGATCGGCCTCTCTCTCTCCCTCTCTCTTCATTTCCGAATAACTCTATCTCTGTTTGGTGGCTGCGCTTTCGGCGGCGGCGCGCGGCCGACCCCTTCGAGAAGCACTTGGTCACGACGACGACGGCGACGAAGGCGACGTGCGCAACGTGTCGGTAGTCTTACAGAAGACGACGAGTCCGATCTATTTCTAGCAGTATTCTAGTCCAAGCCCGCGCTCTTAGTCGAAGCCCCCGGTGTTCCTCGGCACGACATACGACCACTACGAGTATACCACCGCTGCGGGGTGACGAGAGAGAGAGAGAGAGAGGGACGTAGAGGAAATTTTCTCTCGGCATAGAAAAACAATATAGCTATACGTGTCCAGGAGTACAGATCTGTAAATAAGCTGTGACCTTACGCGCGTCTAAGGAGATCAGAAGGAACGAGAAGGGAACGACGATCGAGGGATAGAAAGAGAGAGAGAAAGAGCAAGGGCAGCGGTCACACGCTGCTCGGCGAATCGAGCCCGGAGAGACATCCGATCCCCCTGGCGAATGATTCCTGGGCATTGATCCCCCTACGTCCGACCGTTATTTTTTTCCTCTCTCGCTCTCTCTTTTTCCCTCCTGTGACTCTCTCGGTCTTTCTCGAGGACGGCGACTTGTCTCGGGGCAAATCTCCGGGGCAGGAGAGACCGCGACACTTTTTCCCCCGTCGTTTTTACTTACGTCCGATCGACTGGCTCGTGAGGGAAAGAGAGGCAACGACTGCAGAAAAAAAAAGAAAGAGCAGCATCGGCAGCGACAGCAGTATAACAGCTTGCAGGCATGCAGTGGCGCCGGCAGATCAAAATTAACCGCGTAATCGGCTCGTCGAAGCGAGGCCTGCTTTTCAGGAGGTACCAACACGGTACGCTATTGCGAAATCACCGATCGCTCAAATTTCCACTCTCCCCTGAGATACGTGTAGCTTTGGCTTGCGAGCTTATTTTTTTCCATTCTCTTCTCTCTCCCCTCTTTTTTTTTGCTGGTTATGCCGTAAATACACGCGATGGGTTCGACTGTTGATTTAAGAGAGAGAGAGAGAGAACAGAGGTTTCTTTGCGAGTGATAATCGGCTTTGCTAATTTAAAATTCACCATGACGCTCGAGTTATGTGGCCGAGCGTTAAAAAGTTGGCTCTACCAGGGCCTACTAACACGCGCACCACCGGGTTACATAAAGCTCTCCCCCCCCCTTGTGTTAAATTTGTCTTTTTAATATTTGCCCGTGCGTGTGCGCCTCGAGTTTTACCCTGTAACTTAAACCCACTGTAGAAACGGCTATAAGCTCACTTCTGAGGCTCTTAAGTATTCTGAAAAAAAAAGAAGAAAAAATAAAGAATTTTCAAGGATACGCCAAAGAGCGAAAAGTTACGCGTGGAGAGATGAATGAAAAAATAAATAATAAATAATTCTGAGGCGAAATGGAGAGAGAGAGAGAGAGAGAGAGAGAGAGAGAGAGAGAGAGAGAAAATAGCTGATAGGTGTGCATAATGAGAAGGTATACATACCATCGTGGAGATCGAGCGCAGAGGATCGGAAATACGAATTCAATACGATTGAATAAGTGGAACGACGAACCGCGACGCGTTTCCCCACCACACTACCCCCCATAAAGAGAGGCTGCATCAGGGAGGGGAGGTTGTAGCGACATAACTTTGCGACTTTCTCGCGCCGGCGTCTGATACACGCATTTGTTTGCCGCAGCTCCGCCAGGAGAGGAGGACGAGGAGGATGGATCGCGAAACGGCTCGAGGTCCGGTCAATCGGAGTCGCAGCCGCAGGCCGAGCAGCGGAGCAACGGCTACGCTGGCTCGAGGCTAAAGTCGAGGCACGGCAGTGCCGGGAGCGCCGGGAGCAGCGGCAACGGGAGCACCTCCAACGGCCAGAGCGGCCCCGGCAGCACGACCAGCGGCTACAGCTCGCGCTCGCGGCGCGATGACTCCGCGACGAGCCTGCAGCAGCCGAGTCCCCAGCAGCAGCAGCAAACGCCGAGCGAGCCCAAGATCAAGTTCAACGAGGAGGAGTACACGCGCATCACGACGCCCCGGCAGGACATGCTGTTCAAGAAGAATTACTTCCTCCAGAAGAAGCGCTACCGCAGCACGAGCATGAGCGGCACACCGTCCACCGCCGAGAGCCGCTCGGCCTCGCACTCCACCGCAGGTAGAGGTATTACCCGATTACGGCGCCGATGCTGCTGCTGCTTGCTTTTTTATTCTTTGCCATTTTTCCTTGCTCGTTCGCTGCCCGCACCGTCTTTCGCTGCTATATACACGCCTGTGCTGCCACCCTGCTCTATATCTTATTGCTTATATTAGAGTCTTTTTATTATTTTGGCCTCTGCTGTGCTTTAATTTTTGCTTGCGTCTACATTATACTAAGCGACTTTTCTTTTTTTTGCTCTTTTGCGTTTCACGCCGGCTACCGTGCAGCCGCTGCTGTAAAAGAGAAAAAAAAAACAGGCACTCGATCTTTCATTATTTACTGCTTTGTCGACTGTAAAACGAAGCTGTTTACAGAGCAAGTGAAAGAAACTCGCTGCGTTTTACAATCAGACTTTGATTGCCTTAGCTGTAGCCTCTTTTCGCCCTCCGAGAAAGGAAAATACGCAGGCACAGCGAGTAATTAGTCTAGAAGCGCTATATAGTTGGTGGCGGTTGTTATGCTTATCAGCGAAGGATCAACGGACGCAGACGTGTCAACGATAAACGCGGCAGTTTGTGCTAAAACATCTCGTTTCTTGCAGATGGCAGCGAGGCCGCAGAGGACCAGCAGCTGCTCGACTGCAACGGCGGCAGCATACCAGCCGGCGAGATGGTCGTCCCGATGATCGAGGCCCAGGCCCACCCGATCGGCTATAGCACCTTCTACGACCACCATAGTTGCGTGTACTATGACGTTCCGTGCCCGATGATGCTGGTAGGGCCAGCGGTGCCGGATCCTCACGTCCACGAGGTTCTTGCAGCGATGCCCTGCGGCTCCGTGCCACTCAGGCGCATCGAGTGGGTCGATCCGCAGATGATGACCAAGGTTCCACCTTTCTGCTATATGGTTAGTCACGCCTATCTCGCTCTTGTTTCGCTTTTCATTACTCGCTGGGTTGCGCCTTTAAACGCAACTGAGCTTTGCCTCGTGTACTCCTGTTGCAGACGGCGGCGACGGCGCCGGGAAACGATTGCGCTGCCCTGGTCGACGCGCAAGGCCTGCCGCTTAGCATGGCCGAACCGCCGGACGCGACGATGACCAACGGCCTGAGCAGCGAGGTGCCCTTGACGAACAGCGCCTCGGCCTCGGGCTCGCTCAGCGCGGCCGGCAGTTTGGCCGACGAGGACGGCCTCGCCTGCCCGATCGTCAACGGCTTGGCCTGCCCGGTCAACGGCATGGCCTGCGTCGTCGACGAGCCCGAGCAGCAGCTGGTACCGATTGATCAGCAGCTGGTGCCGATCGAACAGCAGCCCCTCGACGCGACTGCGGTCGTCGCGCACGACATGACGGAACAGATAGAGTACATGGCGAGCATGGAGCCGGTAGAGGAGCCCATGATCGACGAGCTGGCCACGTTTGCCGGAGAGCCTCTCGAACATCCGACTGAGTCGTCGGAGCACCTGCAGCGCGAGGAGCTCCAGCGGATACAGCAGATGGAGGCGAGGATCGACGCGCTTAATCCGAACGAAGGCCCCGAATACGACGTCGAGCCGATGGCGTACATACACACGCTACCTCCGCAGCCGGTCCACCTCGCTCATACAATCGTGGCCCAGCCTATGGCCCAGCCGGGCTACATCTACTCGGGCTCTTACATGTACGGGCACCCGGTGGCCAACGTCAACGGTTAGTCAGATTCCCTGTCTTGTGTGCTTACGCTAGCTGATCTCCCGGCGTCCTCACCACCACCACCACCACCACCCCTCACTCATTCCCTTTCGATTTTTCCTCTCTCTTTGTTAAGTACGAGTCGAGTCTTTGATACACCCGGCAGCGGGTCGTCAATTTCACAGTAAGACCAGCGAGACAGCGAGGATCAGGGGCTGATGTGGAGAGTCTCAGCTTCATTTTGTTCGCACTCGTGCAAGCTTTGTGCATAAACTCCCTTGAACCTGGCTGTCTCAGCATGCTCTTTTTGTTCTTTTTTTTTCTAGAAAATTTATTTTACAAAAAATTTAAAAAAAAAACAAAGAAAATCGTTTGCTTAGCAAAATTATACAAGTAGTTAGTCCGTGCTTGCATTAGCCCGTAGCCGTAGGCTTGATCGTATCTGTTTCTAATGTTAACCGAGAGCAGTGTCGCTCGGATGTTGCGCGGCCAAGGGGTCAGGACGTGCTCAGGTTTATGACTGCTGTTGCCCCGTCCACCGACACTATTGCTGTATTATAACCGCAGTACCTCTACCACAGTCAAGGTAAAAGGTAAATCAGTCGCCGAGCGAGATTTTTCCTCTTTAGACACGCATATACCTTCATCCGTAATAATGAAGGCTAACTAAAAAAAAAGCAATTGGTATCAAGAAAATTAATTGGCAATCAATAACGAACTCGAAGTAAAAGCGAGGCTGGCAAATTCTTTTTTTTTTATTTAAAAAAAAAGTATGAACCTACAGTCGATGTCTAAAGTTAAAGTCTCGCTGTAAAAGGCGTGTTTCACTTCGAAGTGTGTTTGCAATTGTAGAGAGCATCTCTTTTATACATTTACCTAAAAGCATCGTTCACTTGTTTAGATGACTTGTTCTTTTTTTTTCTTGACGTGGCGCACTGCACGCGTTTGTTCGAACGCACTCATTCCTATCTTTACACCTTACCCTCGTTCCATGAAAAAAAACCCTGCAGCTTTCCACGTTTCGGCAAGTGTTTCTGACGATCACCTTTCAACTTTTAAAAAATAAACAAATAAATAACAGAAGAGGCAAGCAAGAAAGAGCAATTGAGAAATCGAGAGAGAGAGAGAGTGAGAGAGAGAAAGAGTTCAGTGCAATGATAAGGAAAGCTCTGATTAAGCGCTACATATTCAAGAGAGAGAGAGATGTCGAGGGACAAACATGGTCACCGAGAAAACGAGGAAAGAATAAGAGACAAAGAAAGGGGGAGGGAGGTATAGAGAGGTAGAGCGAGAGAAAGAGCGCAACAATCGCTGAGAAGAAGTGATACGAAGATGAAGCAGCGCGACTGGCGAGAGAGTGCGCTTGGCAGGGTTTAGCGCAGACTCGGCTGCTTAGCGATCTAAATAGAGAGAATGAGAGGCGAGTTTAAAAAGGAGAGCGCACCAATGGTAGGAGCGCGTTTACCAACAATATATAAAGAGCCAACGTCAAGCGACGTTATAAACTCAACACACTTGCGCTCACACACGGATGATAGACGCGTAGACGCACGAGGTGCGCATAGTTTTGTCGAAAGCCAAGCTTCATAGTCTATCGCTCAGCTAAGGCGGCTCTCGTCTTCGCGCGCTAGTCGCCCGAGCGCATCCTTCCGGCTCGCCGATTTAACAGTACGCACTCTCGGAGGCTCTATATACTTCTTATTTTTCTCGCCACATATCTCAACTCGTCGCCGCAGCCGCCGCCGTCGTCGTCTTCTTCTTTTTCTCTCATTTGCCCCCCCCCCTCTCTCTGGCCTCCCGACCACTCTCTGTGTGCATCTCCGTAGTCTTCTTCTTATTTCATTTCTTCACTAATGCAATGAACTCTTCTCCCTTCTTTTCTCATTCCTCTTTCTGAGTTTTGCTTCTCTCCTCCAACCCACCCCCTAAATTTATATATACATACCGTACACACACACACACAGAGTGTACGAGTTCAAAAATTGCCCAGCAAGAAACACACACACACACACACACAATCTCGTGCATCCATTTGTTTCGTATGTTTAGCTCGTTATCGCAAACATTCGTAACGTATATGCGCGTGTCTATGATACATCGCAGATATGGCATATACGTCTGTGGCGCTCGCGCGAATAACAACGACGCAGGCTCGATCGCGCGCATCATTTCTCTAAACAAAATAAAATAATAAACCACGAAAGCAGAACGACGGCCATACTAAAATCGCGCTAATGTTGACTTTGTTTTTTATCTTTTTTCTCGGCCCAAGGCGTCACGATTCAAAATGGACCCATGCCCAGGTACAACGACATGATGATGAATGCTGCAGCTGCGGCATGCGTCAAGCGAAGAAAAAAGAAAAAGAAGAAGAAGCAGAAGCGTTCTACCGTAAGTTCGTTCTCTTTTTTTCTTATCAATCGAATATTGTCGTTAAAGTCAAAGCTTCAAAGATTCGAGCTGGTACATGAAATTATATAAAGAGTTTCAGTGAATTTGGATGAAGTTCAAAGACGCGCGTCGTGTGTACGTTGCTTATTTTTAGCAATCTTAGTTTGCTCGAAAATTACAACAATGAAAGAAACAAATATTTTTTGTGTAGTTGTTGAGCTTTTAGCTGATGCGAGGGAATAATAATAATAATAATAATAATAATAATAAAATGGTTGAATATGATTTCCAGGGTAGCGTGGACGAGGACGGAGAAGAGAGTTCGGAAGGTGAGAGCAGTCCGAGCCGGGCCGCATGGTTGCCCAGTGGAGGCGCGACGACAGTGATGACGACGACGACGAGTACGACTACGACGACTGGCAGCAGCAGCAGCACCTGCCGACCTCTCAATCCGGAATGCCAAGAGTTCCGGTTGCGCTCACCGAAATATCGACCATTTGTCAATAACGATCATTTAGCGGATCCAAACGCGATGTATTCGTCTTCCGCGCCGCTGGCAATAGCATCTAACGGCAACGGCGTGGAATACCACCAGGATTACGTTACGCAAAGTTACGTGCCAGCAACGCTCAATAATCACGCGAACAACGAAATTACAAGACTGAACGACGAGGAGCTACAAACTGCGTATCCCACTTCGAACGGCCAGGTGGGACTAGCCCCTAGCGATTACGAGCAGGCCGCCGGGGTAGTGTACTATACGAACGGCGACGAGTACGCCGAGGCCGTGCAGAACGGCGATTACCAGGAGCTCGGCGTGCAGTACCACACAGTGCCCGAGATCTCGGACAATCAGTACGCCTGGACGGCCGCTGTTAGCAATAGCAACGGCCTCGCCGACAGGCCCAAGCTGAACTATAGCGCGAAAGTGTTTACGTTGAGGCGCGAGCTGACGCCCGAAATCGAGCAGGTTGACCCTGTAGTCGAAGCTTCGACGACGACGATGACGACGATGCTGCCGATCGACGCCAGGGATGATGAGAGCTCTGTTGATAATGTCACAGCGATGCTTAGCAGTGCGACCCTTGCGGACGCGCAGCCGGTCCAAAATGACGGAGATTTAGGTAAGTACTTCTTTTCAACTCACGTCGCAGTAAACATCTTCGATTCATCAGTCTCATCAATTTTTCATTTATCGTTATTCGTCCATTACTCACCCATATTAATCCCAAGATAAATGAGATTACAAATTTTGAAAATTCTAGAATCACATTACTAACGGCGCTACTAACAACTTGCTGGCTTTAACCTCGTCACCAAAATTGTCGAAATAGCGCATGCTGCCTTTTCATAGAGCTTTCAGAAAAATCACTCACTTTTTCATTGAATATTTTTTTTTTTCGATAATTGAAAAATTGGCTACCTTTGAATAACTACAAAAGTACTGTATCATGCTGAGTTTAAAAAGTATTTTTGTAGATTTGAATTGTAATGTCGCGGTACAGTATGTAGCGGGATTATTTAGATAGAGGTTTGCTTGCTTCGTCTCGAAAAGATAAGTTGAAATAATTAATTTTGTAGCTTATTGCTAATTTTTTACAGAATAAATTAAATGTACATATGTATTACAACCCTTCCTCATCCTTGACTTTACTCACCAAAACTTTTATGATTGTTTTTAACATGGCATAAAAAACGAAATAATCATGAAAATGTTTACTGGGCACATTGCATTTTAAACATGCGGCATTATATTGCATGAGGCAGTACTAACATCTATAGGTGTCCTTACTAATCTTTTTTACAGTCTGCGTTTAATTGAGTGCGACATTCTACTTTTAAATAGATATCTGTCAAAGAAGGCTAAAAGAAAGCTCGATCACCTCGGAGAGTTGTTGTAACGATGCGGTGACGACTACGACGACAACAGCGACGACGAGAGCGGCGACCGACGAGGATTCCGGCATCGGGAGCCAAACAAAGCTATCGGGCTCGCTTTTAGACAGACCGATATCCAGTGCCGTTTTCGCGTGGATTAAAGGAAACAATTCACCTGATCTTTTTCGGGAAGATGTCTTTCGGGCCTTGTCCTCCTCGTCCACGGCTACGAGCGACGCCGAAGTTGATGATGATGATGATGTGACCGACGACGACGATGACTACGACGAGCCGCCGCGAGATGCAAGAGGGAAAAGTAAGCCGCCAAAAAACTTGCAAGGCAACCCCATGCCTGCTCTATCTTGTAATGGAAACGCTGCCAAGCGGAGACATAGTCGCGGACAATTTGCAAGCCCAGATGATCTCGTACCATCGAGGAAAAACAGAAATTTAAAAGGTGCTAAAAGTTTTAAGCGAACTGATGACGACGTTGATGAAAATCAGGTAAACAAACATGGTACGTTATTATCTGTGTCGTCCTCACTCTGCATCATGAACAATTTCTATTTTTTGTTTCTCCACTTGCGAATTTCCTAAATTTAATACGTCGCTTAATTTATTTTTTCAGCTAAGGCGCTAAATTATTATTATTCTGTAGAGACAATTTCTATTTCTAAATCATCTGATTCAGCAATTAAAGGAAAGGTCGACGAGGCTTGCGAATTGACGGACAAAGATAGTGATGCAGGTATGAGGGTTGCCGAAAAATCTCGGAACAACGTGATTGATGTAATAGCTAATGAAGCACAAGAAGGCGGATGCAGGCGTAGGCGTGTCGGGGGAGTTAAACTGCCAGTGAAAACGTTCGAAAAAGGTGAAATCGTCGTTTCTATGGACGGTGGATTGTTGCTTGAACCGCTTTTAGTCGAAGATCGAAAGAATTTTAAAAGGAAGAAAAGTAACAGTACGACAAGCGATGGAACCGAATACTCTCTTGGTAGCATTGAAGAACCGGAGCTTCTCGAATATTGGGATAAAGAAACTGTTGAACCTCATGAGCCGCAAGTGATTAGTAAAAGAAACTTAGAAGAAAATAGAAATCAAGTCGAATGGGCAGATGAAAATTTAAATTTTTTGGTGACTAGAGACAATAGCTCTGATCGTATGAAACATGTACAAAAATATTACCGACTTCAGGCTGACTCGAGTGCTACGAGCATCGAGGATAACGCTTATGATAATAATGTGTTAAACGACAATTCAAGTACGTCGACATCGGTAATAGTGCCAAACAATGCTGATCTAACGACTGAAAGCTCTGGCAGCATAGAAGAATTTCCAATAAGCGTTGGAGATGACGGTTCGAGCATACCGATCGAGGAAGCCTTAGAGGCTCATGAAAGCAACAATGATAGATCTTTTCCTTCTGTCATAAGATTAATCGGCCGAAATGATGAAGGCGCCGTACCGTGCAAAGTTATGTGTTGCAATATCCAATGACAAGAGGAAAATCATCAAAAAAATGGCAGTCCTTCATCATAATTTATTCAAAATGTCAAAACCTATATTTTAACGATTGTTTTCTTTTAACATTTCTGTTTTTAACTGACATGCAAATAAGATTTGAATGAATTATCTTGTAAAGTGTAGTAAGAAAAATAATGTACATAACAATTGGTTATTTTAATTAAAAACAGAAACTGATAATTCATGGCGTTCTAGTTTTCAAATAATCAATGAAGCCTTTGTTTTGTAAAAACAAGGCGTCAGGCAATTTCCTTTTCTTAATCTTATTAAAAGTCTATCGAAGAAAAGATACACAAGTCAACAACTTTAACGAATCAACAAAAATTTTGTGTTCCAATGAGCTTTGCGTTTGTAAATAGCATATCAGCGTTCGTCGCGTTTTTACCTACGAATCACAAAAACTCCTTTGATACACGTACGGATAATGTGTATGTTTTAGTAGTTTTAGTGCATATAATACATGTGCAATTACGGTAGCTTGTAATAATAATCCTTCTCTTAGCTCTTCATAATAATTGTTCTTCAAAGTTTCACATTTCTTTAGCTTTTTAAAAGGACGATTGAATAATGTCTGTCAAGGTTCCTAATTACTATTATTACTTTTGAGTTATTAGCAAAAAAAAAAAGTTTTTATTGTAAGCGTTTTATTAAATTTCTAGATACTAGCCTATATAAATTTCGATAAAGATCTATTTCCATTAATAATTGTTTTATTGATATTATTTAACATGATTGTTTTGAATATAAGTTTCTTAGATGCAATGGTATGTGAATGAATATGATGATGACATATTAAAGTTGTAAAGAGTGAAATTGTTGCTCGTCGATACTTCGTTGTACTGCTTGCGGTAAATGAATTCGCAGTGTAGTTGTGTTAAGCTTTCGCGAAAAGGAGCTTAGCACGTTTTAATTTTGAGTACATAAATGAAGCAAAGCATTAGAAGCTAGTCCGAGAAGGCTGACAAAAAATAAGAAACCAAAGCGGTGAAACGTAATGACATATTGTTATAATTGTTATCGTTCTTGTTATTAATGATCTGAGTATAGAAAGTGTGATTGAGGCTAGATCTCAAGTCGTATGTTATATAACATATTTTTTACAATCTTCTTAAAAGAGAATTTGAGATCTTAAAAGTAAAAGGATAAATTGAACATTTTTTTCGCAAAAATTATGCAAAATAAATATGTGTTCCAAAAAGTACATGAATTAAACGCGCCTGCGCTATCGTTAATACTGATTCACGCTAAATACTAAAAAAATTCATCTTAGCTTCGACAATAAATAATCTGCTTTTATGTGTAAATGTATTAGTTACAAACGAGGCGATACAACATTCATAAATATTGTGATTAACCGCATTAAGCCTTCCAAAACCACTTGCTGGTTCTAGAAATATCATCTGTACTGGCATAATTAATTTCAACAAACTGAAAAGACGTGTAAAAACTATAGGTTATTACCATAAACTATATTTGGTTCTAAAACCGTATTGGTCATGGTGAGATGATTATTAGTTTTTCAAACTAGCTACACATATAATACTATTTTTTACCAGCTTCGTTCAACGCCGTAATAATCATAGTGCACATAATGTTTGTCATTATACGCTAGAAAAATCATTAGAGAATATTACGAGATTCTTACCACGAATCATAATCGCCAGTAACCGAAACTACTTACTGTTGATAAGGTCGAGAAGCCAATGTTATGCACATTCCAAGTTTCAACCGGAGTGATCGCAATATAATCAATAACTTTAAAACCATATCCTTTATCTAACCATTTAGCTTGTTCAACTTTGTCATCCATTTTTAACCATTATTAGTAGTTTTCCGTCTTAACCTGGTCCATTTTCTTTTTTGTTGCCTACTATGAGTTTTAGTGATAAGAGGACTTAAAAGATAGAAAATAGCATCTCATGTCAAAAAAGTAAAAATCAATTTTGTGTTTGAAACACATTCTTTCATAAAACAATGTCGGATAGTTTTTAAATAATGTTGGCGATTTATTAAATGTTTTAAATTATTCATACGAAAAAGTAAAAATACATGGATGACAGATATTTATGAGATTTTTTAACAAAACTATACGCGTTTGAAGCAAGTCTTAATAATCCTAGAATTTAATCAAACGAATGTAGCTTGAAATATCTAAAATTTAAAGGAAACACAAATACAGAATAACGCATTAAAAGTGAAAGAAAGGCAGGCAATTATTATGTAGGTGAAATTTGATTGTAGATGTTAACATAGTTGCCGTAAGCAGATTATGTATATAGAAGCAGAGCTTATTGAAAAAGTGTACAGAGATTGGTTATACCAATGGAAAAAAAAATTTATATCATGTAAACAAGTTAACACACTTTTGCATGCATAGATATGAAGTAGTATTTATCAACACACAAATTTGTGAGTCAACATTTGAAGAAAAAAAAAGAAACACAAAGGTTTATAAAATTATTAATGCAGCTTAAGTAAACATATACATTAAAACACTAGATACACTTGTTATGATGTAACTCACGATTTAGAGTGAAAGGAATGGCTAAGAAAGACAAACAATGAAAGCAAGAAAGAAGGAAAGTAAAATATAGGAAAATAGGCGATAGCGCAGGACTATTTTACACCTGGTATCTCGTATAATGTAAATAAAGGCCGAGATCTCGTTCTCTTTGGAAAAAAATAGAAAATCAGACCAGACATCTATATGTACACATGCGTTTTCATCCTATTTCTTTTAAAAGTTCTTTGCATCATCATTACACAGGCAATGGCGCACTTTTCCACCTTCATTTAGATTATCAACAAAATGTTTGTTTTATTTTTTAATTTATCCTTTAATTTTATCTAAATAATCGATTTATTAAACTCAATTACGCCAAAGTGCTTTACGTTGTAATACTATGTACAGACCTAATGTATGGCTATTATGAAAGTGCGCATTGCATCAATTGTGTGCCTTATTCTGTGGCGGCCATTTTTCTAATTGATCGACCGTGCGAATTTTCTTCCGATGCGATTAAAAAAAAAACAAATATGATGAGCAGGTCGACTAAAAGAGCAGTTGTACTGTTTTCCAGTTGAAAAAAGAATACCAAGATTAACGATAAAATTCAAACTACAAGAAAAAAGAGAACATTAAAAAAAAGCTATGGCAATATGCATTAGTCCCTTCGAAGAAAACAATAATTCAACCATCGCAATCGATGTGTTTTCATGGAATGCAAGCAAAAACCTGCATGTTATATTTATTATCTTAAAAAGCGCGAGTTATGTTGAATGGGACAAAAAGTACATGCGTACATGCAAATATACATGTGTATTATTAATGCACTTATTACAATACATTTAAACGCGAGAAATGTTGATGTACAATTTCATGAGGAAATCTTACTGTACCAGAAATAAATTGTAAGAAATAACTGTACTTTAATTCTTTTGTGTTTTGCTTAAAAAATATGAATAAAACGATTTGAAAAATTTTAGACTAATATTTCACAAAGCTTACTCTGTCACTTTCCTTTTTTCACTATAACGTTGATTGTGATGTACCAATTACTGTATAAAAGAAAAAGTTGATTAAAATATTAAAACTTATTGTATTAAGTAGTCACACGCTTGGCGCTTTATTTATATACAACAAAAAATGTGTCGAAAAGGGAAAATAAATTGTTTTCTACCGGTCTCGTGTAAATGACGTAGCAAAAGTTGTTTGCGGCTACAAAGAAAGCAGACGACAAGTAAGCGGATAGAACGACTGTTAACTTCGCGGCCTGTCGCTTTGTGACATATACATATGACCCACTGGTGGCTATTCGACCGCGGCGCATACTTGTGTACGTATGTATGTCTATTTCTACAATTCTTACTATGCAGGCATCTCGCTTGCTCTGCTTCTTTTTCTCTTTACTTATTATCAGCTCTTGGACTTGTACACGAGACCGCATCTGTTCTGTTCTATTCAGACTGCGCATAAGGGACTTACGTGTTGTTATAAATTTCGATTATTAATTATTATAATATGTTAACAAAAAGATATTCTTTTCACTATATTTTTACATTTGCATTCATTCGACATTAATAGTTTGATTTAAAATAAAATTCAAATACCTTCACTAAAGCCGTAAATTGTAGCAGAAGGCTTGAGGTAAAGGTGGGGGGAGAGGGGGGCGCCACAGTGCGCAACAGAAGAAAGCAGACGACAAGGGATCTGTTGCCGCTTGGTGACTGCGAGCACAAACAGTCGTGGCGCCATCAACCCTCACTCTGCAAATATGATTTCGCCAAGCTCTATATCTATTTTAAGTGTAATATGAATTTTATTTTTTTTTCGTTTATTAACGCTTGTCTTATTAATTCTAGGAAGATTAATGGAGGAATAGAAGACCTGAATACAATGATAATAGAAAAAAAAATAACATGATTTCAGTTGCAGCAGGCTAATAACAGTAGTCTCCATTAGTGTCAGGTAACTTTGTGATGTGAACACCTAATTTTTTTTAATTTTTAATAGATTGTTCAGGTTTTGAAAAATGAAGATTATTACAATTAGGGAAGAAGAAGAGAAACATACAAATAATGAAATACAGCTAATTTAGAGATTCATAAATAAAAAAATAGCTTTTTATAAAAATAAACTTTTTCCAACATTAAATAGTATAAATATATTAGTCTTACGAACAAGTCTTACTAATAAATGCTTCTTATCAAATATAACATTATACTTCTAATACTTCTATAAATTTGTTGGTCTTTTTTCACTTCTATTATCATCTTATAAAATAATTTGTTTATCCTATATAGTTGTTCATTTTATCAATTGTGGTAAAATTATGTTCTCCAAATCGAACAAGGTACATCCATATCTTTCTTCTTTCCAGTTACTTTATTTTCTCTTCCATCCTAAAAAATCATCAGAATTTTATTTAAAAAATGTGTCAATTGTATACAAATTTATTTTTAAACAAATTTACTTTTAAATAAATTTTGTATTTAAAGTCAAAGTTAACTAAACATGAAAATATGAAAGTATATGTAAAGATCACTGCACGAAATAAATGATTACAAAAATTTTAATGTTGGATAATAAACAATGACTCTGGCTGCTTTCAAGCCATATTAATAAAATAATTTATTACCAGTATCATTTTGGCCACCGTATTTGCTACCTTGCATTTCTCAACCACTTCTTTAACCTACTTATCATGCTTGAGTTTTCTTTTACTTCCTTATAATTCACCAACTTAATTTGTCTCCTCTTCTTGAAGAAACTACTTCTTCCTTAAAATTATAGGTAAACGATTAAAAATCCTCATAAATACACATTTAAATTTTCACCAAATATTTGCATACTTACCAATGAGATAGAAACAGAAACTGGTGCAAACGGAGCAAACAAAAAATAGAAAAATCATGCGTTCCATTTTGTTTAAAATGTATATTCACGAGAACAACCGTAAAATAGAAAACTGACCGATTGAAAAGCGATTGAACACATGGACAAGAGGGTGTCTCTCGCACACAGTCGCGCCCGTTGGTTATGCACTTTGCCACACGGCTGTGAAAACTGAAAAGTTGGAGCGCGGCGGCGCGCGAGTGTAACGACGAACGGAGACGCCGCAGCAGAAGTAGCATAGAGCGCGTGCGTGTGCGTGGAGGAAAGAAAGAGAAAGAGAGAGAGCGAGCTGCTGCTGCTGCTGGTGGCGGCAGGGGCATAATATCAGTAGTAGCGGAGCAGCAAAGAGCAGGCAGCAGCTAAGCCGCAGGCAGGCAGGAGGCAGGCGGGTAGGCAAGGAGCTGTGAGGGTGAGAGAGGGAGCGGAGGAACGAGAAAAGAGAAAGAGTAAAGAAGAGAGGCCGAGGAACGAGAAAGAAGGAGAGCAGTTATACCTATCTCGGCTGTCTGGCGGCGGCTCTCTCAGGCGGCAGCCGCAGATGAGGACGTAGCAGAGAGGTACACGGCCCAGGAGCTCAGCGGAGAAGAGCGCGCGTGAGGCCCGACGAAGAAGGAAGAAAAGGGAAGAGTCGAAGGAGAAAAGGAGAAATAAGAGGCAAAGCGAGCAGGCTCAAGAGAGTAGAGAGAAAAAAGGGAGAAAAAGAGAGAGAGAGCGCGCGCGCGAAGGAGAGTAGCAGCAGCAGCAGCAGAGCAGCAGGCGGCTGTGTGTGCGCGCGCGCGGGCCCTCGAGGACGGACACCCCCGACAGGCCGTCGCCGTCGTCGACGTTGTCGTCGCTGTGATCGCCGTCGCCGTCGCTGTTGCCGAGAGAGAGAGCGAGGCTCGGACGGACGGAGCTGCTGCTGCAGTAAGCGAAGCCGGAGGCGCGGCCGGTTGGTGTGCGTCTGTGTCTTTTTTCTCTCTCTCTCTCCTCCTTCCCTCCCTCTCTCTCTCGCTCACTCGTGCGCTCGGCTCCTCTCTCTCCCTCTCGCTCTTGCCGTCTGTGCGCGCGATCGGTGCAGTCGTCGGGACACGCCGAGGGAGCTAGAGGAGGAGGAGAGCGAGAGAGAGAGAGAGAGAGACTGCCGTGCTGCTCTGGGGCGCTGCATCCTCTCTCATCCTCATCGTCGTCGTCGACTGGTGTTCGAGCGAGACTGGCTCTCTCTCTCGCGCGCGTTAGGGTGCCCGGTGCGTGTCTGGCTAGCGCGCGCTCGCGAGTGTGATAGTCTCGTCTTCTGCGTGCGTGCCCGCCTGCCCGCCGCCCTCTTCGCCAGTAGTAGCAGCAGCAGCAGCAGCGTGAGCGAGAGAGAGAGGGCCCCCTCCTGCCCCCTGCGCTCGGCCGTCCAACGTAACGCGTGTGCCTCTGTCCCCCCCGTTGGCCCGTGTGTCAGTGTCGTGCCGTGACCTCGTGAGTGGAACCTGCCCCATAACCGGGCCAGCTCGTCGGCAGCCGGAGCACAGCTTTGCTTTCGGAGCAGCGCCGGCGGTAGCAGCAGTAGCACACCGCGCCAGCCGCCACCACCACCGCCACCGCCACTACCACTGCCGTCGTAAGCTCCAGCAGCAGCGACAGCGGGAGCGGCAGCAGCAGCACCACTACCACTAGCAGGCAGCAGGAGCAGTTAAGCGGCGAGAGGAGCAGCAGCAGAGCAGCGAGACATGTCCGACCGCGAGAGCCTCGACGACCAGTCCCAGAGTGAGTAACGTTCGGGGGGCTCAGAGAGAACGAGCGCGAGGGACACGGGGGAGGGAGGGACGAGTCGAGGGTGCCGCGTGTACGCTCCGGCTGCTCCGCCGTGTGTCGAGGGGGGCTCTTTCTTTCTCTCTCTCTCTCTCTTTCGCTCTCTCTCTCCCGGAGCAGAGCACCCGGAGCGGGCGCGATTGTCAGGCTCAGTCGGCTCGTTTGGCCGAGGGCTGGCCTCGGGGAGGCCGGGCTCGGTCAGTCCGAGTGGCCAAGGCGCTGGGCTTGCCGGGGCTCGTGGCTTACCCGGTGCCTTCTGTCAGGCGGCTCGCGAAAACTCCGGGTTTTTCGCCAACGGAACTCGGGGGATCCAAGATGGCCGGTCCGTGGCTCTGCACGAGCGAGCGAGCGAGCAGCAGGCTCGGGCCAGCAGCCGGCAGAGAGAGGGAGAAAGAGCGCACGCGAGGCAACGTCGAGGAACGACGGGAAGAGGAGAGAGCGAGAGAGAGAGAGAAAGAGGACCTAGCAGCAGGGAGAGAAAGAGAGAGAGGTGGAGAGGCGCAGTCCGCGTCACTAGCCGTCTCGCGAGTTGTTCCTCTCCCCTGGCGTCTCCGCGGTAGGCGGTACATCGGAGGCGTGCGCGAGCACAACCGAGGAGAGCCTCTCTCTCTCTCTCTCTCTCTCTCTCTCTCTCTCTCTCTCGCTCTCTCTTACGCCGTGCTCTTCTACAGTGAGAGAGCGTGTGTGCCACTGTGCCGCACGCGCTCTTCTTCCTACTCTCTTGCTCTTATATGCGCGCGGACGCGGCGACGATATTCGCAACTTCCGACGTTGCCGTGCTACCGCCCATGCTACGCTCTCTCTCTCTCTCTCTCTCTCCCTGATCCCAGCCCACGGTTGCCCAAACTCCTCTGGCTCTCCTTATGCCAGCAACTTTTCTCTCCCTTTCACCGAACCCCCTTAACCCTCTCTTTGTACTCGGCGAAGCTTCCTGGCCCAGCTACGTAGTCGCGCTTTCTCGGAAGCTCCGCAGGTCCAAAGCTGTCAGCCTCTCTCTCTCTCTCTCTCTCTCTCTCTCTCTCTCTCTCTCTCTCTCTCTCTCTCTCTCTCTCCCCCCCCCCCCCCCCCCTCGCCCCCTCCCCCCCGCTCCCGCCCGCCCGACAGCGCCCCCCCCCCCCCCTCCTCGTTCGCGATTACCTCTCTCGCTATGTCTAGCGCTCCGATGAACTTGCTAAAGTGGCGAAGCCATTGTTTATTTATTTCCCTCCGACGATAAACCCTCCCTCCTCCCCCTCCTATCTGTCGCTTTCCTCTTCCCCCCCCCCCCTTCCTCACGTGTATGATGTAACGCTCGTCTGTTTCAGCAGGCCTATAACAGGCCCCGCGCGCGCTCTCTAGTCCACGACAGTCTTTTGCCTCGGTTCCCTCTCTCCCTGATTTGCATATCTATATGAGCGCAAATTTTTCCCTTTTTCTCTCTCTCTCTTTAGAGTTTTTGCACTCGTTCAGAAACGAAAACTGAAAAAAAAAATGCCAATCCTTTAACGCGCTGTACTTTTTCTTTTCCCGACAAGCGTGTAATTTTTTTCTCAAATTGCTATCGGCTCTATGAAACGCGGCGAGAGGAAAGGAGTAGGAGAGAAGAAAAAAGGCAAATGGAAACGATTATGAGAATTTAACGGGGGTCGTTGAAAGAAAACTGTGGCGCGTCGTTGGAGGAAAGCCGTAATTCTGAATAATCTAGGCGTAGGCTAAAAATGGGGGGGGGGG
>JAPYYQ010002498.1:0-18328 GCA_030522585.1 Anagyrus pseudococci
TCCTCTTTCTCGTAAGCAAGAGTAGTTCCGTCTTCTGGATGGCCAACTGTAGTCCGCGTTGGCGGAGCCAGTCGTTAATCCGTCCGACTGCCCGATCCAATGTTACAATCGTCTCTGGAGAATTGATTTTCGGTTTCAAGCTACGAGATTCTTTGCCATGTCATTGTAAATTATTTAGGGTTTTTACGCGAAACACTAATTAAGGGTACAGCCACGTAACGCTAATTCAGGGTGAAAAAAAATTTGAGAAAATTATTTACGCGTTTTTACCTATTGTAATCGCTAATTTAATTGAAAAAGGCTTTTTGGAGTATATTATTTTGTAACAAATAAACGTTATACTACAAAATTCTTAAATCGGGCAGATGTACGTAAGAAAACCTTTTTTTTTAAATTAAAATAAACCCTACATTCAATATTAGTGTATATTGCCGCCCCAACGAATAAGCAGACGATTCAAATGCCTCGCGAATAACCATTACCGTTCGAAATGTTGTTGCAAATAAGCATACCTTTTCTTCATTCAGTTCTAATATATTTAAAAACATAATACAAAGCATGTATTTTACGTTAAAATTTTATTTTAAAATTTCATTAATTAATAGTAACATTCAGGAGCAACAACGAAAAAACAACAACAAAGAAACTTTTAAAAAGATTTGTCGGATCTCTAATGAATAAATTACACGAGTGTTTTAGATTGCGAAAGGTAATGGTCATTTGCTATGAAATCGAAGCGTAAAAGTTGTTCGCGGCAAACCCCTGAAGCGTAATAGTTACTCGCGGCCCTTTCATGAGTAACACTTTTTACAGAGGAATTTGGAGAGTCGCTTTGTTCGTTGGTGGCGGCGATGTAAAAGAGCGGGCGCCGAACACAGTTTTTTCAAACTTGTCGTCGTTGCGCTACCGCGACACGTAATTATTGTGGTGATACTTACATCACAACGAATGTGCTGATTTTTCCTCTCTCCGCTGTCCGCGCTCGGCTTCGCTGTCTCCGCTGTTTGCGCTCAGCTCCGCTGTCTCCTCTCGGCTCCTCTTTTACCACTCGGCTCCGCTGTCTCCGCTGTCCGCGTTCGGCTTCGCTGTCTCCGCTGTTTGCGCTCAGCTCCGCTGTCTCCTCTCGGCTCCTCTTTTACCACTCGGCTCCGCTTTCTCCGCTGTCTGCGCTCGGCTCCTTTGTCACCGCTCGGCTCCGCTGTCTCCGCTTGGATCCACTTGCAAGCTCGCTTCTTTTGTTTCAAGGGGGAAATACCGAATTCGGAAGGAACGCAGAACGTCGCGGTATCGGCAACGCTGCGGCGCTGGCAGCGTTGTCGGTTGACAAGGGGAGGCGAGTAGATACCGGTCTCATTCGGTTAAAAGTCATCACTCAGAGCAGCAGAAGCGACCAAGATGGAAAATCCAATTCGGACGTACGCGGAGATGGCTGCACTTGGAGTTACTGGCCAAGTCGGCGCTGCTGCCCAGGCTGTCGACCCTGCTGCGCCGCAGAACCTGCCTGGCCTCGCTGCCCAAGCTATCGGCCCTGCTGCAAGTTCAAGTGGAAGATGGAGAGTCAGAGCCCGCGGATGTAAGTTAGATATTGACTTTATTAAGTTAAGTTACAATAATATTAGTGTATAATTTGCAATCACACTAATATTATTATAAAACTAACATACATATATGTTAGTGTACATGTACTTAAATTTTGATTTTTAGTGCCTACGTAATTTTCTTGAAGCCATTCTGAATCAACTAGAACCATATCTAACAAGCATAGATAGCACGGAAAAGTGTTTTGAGGGTATTCAAAAAATTCGACGAACCAGTTATGAGAATACTACAAAAAGCGAAAGGTTGGAAGATCAAAATAAGATATTATTGTTTTACGGCTCTATTAAGGCAAATATTGCATTTGACTACGACCATGAAAAGGCTGTATCGACCAACGCATCCTGGAGTAAGAAAAATATCCTTGTTAATGATCTGCTCTTTTCTAACATACGAGTGGGTATGAAGGTGGATACACTTTTGCCACGAATTATCCACTTGACCAGAAGCGGCGACTTAAAGATCAAAATTCCGACGTGCGAGATGTACCTCACATTTCTTACTATAATACTGGGAAACAAGCTATTGGATCAATGTTTAAATAAAGAATTGTGCCTGACACTCCTACGACTCAGATACGACCGGAACGATGCCGTGTACAGTCTATTTAATCCGTTTATTATTAAATTGGCCCACTATACGAGCTCTGGACTCATGAGGTAGTCCCATGTTAGACAGGACTTTAGATTCGTTGTTCAAAGGCTTAACTGACGAGTCAGATGCGACTATGAGGGATTGCTGCGGTCTATATCTGAAGGAATTTGTAGAGTGGTCAATGCATCAAGTTACAGACGACAACGATCTCAGCGTGATCCGGACCATCATTAGACGTATCACCAATTTTGCTCCGTACCCCTTGAACGAGAAAAGAAGCGCTGCAGAAATCGCCTTCAATAATCTCCACAAGATCTGAGAATGTTAACATTGTAAACGTCTATTGACTGAAGTATTAGCAAAAAAAAATTATTTGTATTTAGAATATTTATTTATTAGTAATAAGACGAGAGTTCCTTAAAACATGTATAAACATTAATCGCGATTTTTAAATGTTAGTAATTCTTATTTTTATGACTCTTTGATATGTGGCCATGTTCCCTACGTTTAATATGACTAAATCAAGTCTTGCGACTATCTCCAGCACGGCCCTCCCGCGCGTATCTGTATAATCTCCTCCCCACGCTGAGGATTTGGAGTTTATGTCACCCGCTAGCACGACACCTATTGGCTTTAACTTCGGCAAGCCCATTGCTGCTGCCGATGGTTCATCTGCAGGAGGCATATGATATTGAAAATCGTCTAAACTATTTTGTGTATGGTCGCACTGATAGGTGTGATTATGAGTTTTTGAAAACGCCTCTCGTAAATGGTCGTCTACGATCAAGCATAGTAAATGGTCAATTTTCTTTTACACCTCAGGTGACCGGCAGTATAAGCTCGTCCAACCTACAGTACCTCAAGTGTCACAAAGACTTTAAAATCGTCTGTTTAAACCTGTTGAATTGCATTCCGCGTGTATTAATAGACAAGGCAACAATTTCAACAAAGCAATAATAAACACAAAACAATTAGCACTGGAGGTAACACTGTTCAAAAACAATACGCACAACCAGCTGGTGTTAAAGCTAAAAAGCCTACAACACAAAAAGCAAAAGGATTTAATACACAGTTTGAAGAATATGTTAAGAGCAAAGTTTTTACATTTGAAAAAGCATAAGTAACAACAATCCCTGTGTGTGCTTCCTTATCAAGGAAAACGTACCTGTGCAAATCTTTCTTCTTAAACTATGCTTGCTTATGGAGTCTTTTAGTGCAAGAATAATCAAGTTTAAGTGTAATGAGTGAACCATTATCTCATGTATTAAAATATACATAGTTTTTAAGGTTAACCCATTGTAATGTAAATTGATCAACTGTATTAGATTTTAAAGAAAAACTAAATATTAAATGGAAAAAAAGTATTAATATTATAACAGAAAAAAATTAGGATAATACTCAAGTTTAAGTGTAAAATAGTGAATTGTTTAATTTGAATTCTTACAATAATGTCTATATATCTAAGATCATTATTTTTAAAAGTTAAAAGCTTGCTCGCTGTGTTTTAGTTACTCGCTCTGTTAACATAATTTTATTGCCCAAAACAAATTTTTTGGTTAAGAAAATTCTTCTCTGTCACAAAAGTTAGCATCTTTACTTTCTGTTTGCTATATACAAAAGTTTTTTGAATAATGATATTAATATTGTTTCTGTAAAGATAGAAATTGTAGTTTACGCTTACAATAAAGCACATATATACAAACAAAATGATTATAAAAAAACTATTGTGACGAATAAAAATAATCAAATACTGAGATAAACAATGCAAATTTCTTATATTCTGTACATAAACAATATACGAATCAAGGAATAAGAATGAATAGACATTATTAAACATTCAAGATCTATCACAATGAAAACTTGATTATTAATCCAAATATTGTATAATCTGAAATAAAATAAATAGAATTAAATCATAAAGTTTGAAATTAAAAAACGTTTATATTTCTTACATTAGTCTATTATTATAAATTTGGGAATTTGATAAGCTGGAGCATCAACATTTTTGAAGTTTTTGCATATAGGACACATTTCTGAATTGTTTATATTTACAGCATGACATATAAATTTAATATATATAAAATTTTCATCTTCTGTAACTATTATGAAACTGCTTAAATTTGATAATATATAATTTGAAAGCTTAAATATAAAACTAGGAAGGATTAGATTAAATATACAGGGGCAAATGCTTAAGGGTTGAATGGGCTTAATCTCAAGCTTCATAGATAATAGCGCTCTTAAAAAGATTTTAAACGTTTTAGGTATCATTCTGGAATATCTGACAATGAGAATCAATTAAATTGTTTAATATCCTTCATGGAAAAACATATGCTACTTGCTCGAGATCAAATAATGAAGCTTGGGATTAGAGGTGTGGACACCTACCGCGAGATGTGGGAGGAAGTGGCCACAATGCTGAATCATATTCCAGGAAAGAAATGCGCAGGAGTGGGAAAAGGTTCTGTCGTTTAAAATAATAAGTCGCATTTATCGTACTAATAATAAGTAAATAATAAGTTGTATTTACCGTACGTTACTTAGTCGTCACTGTCAATTTCAGCTGTGGAAGGCCATTAAAAATACGGCAAAAAAAAAATAAAGCAAAATTTTTGCAACGTTCTACAGCCACTGGCAACAATGGTGATTACGAACCGTTAAGTGACACTGATGAACGAATAATGAATATTTTCGGAGAGTACGGTGTCGGTTTGTCTGTAATTTCCGAAGTTGAGCTATACAATGAATACAAGTTAACTGAAAATAATGACAGAATTGGGTGAATTACTATTTATAAATAGCAAGCAAAATGCTCATTTAAAGACATAATATTTACCATACATTACAGCAGCAAAGGCAGAACAAGGTCTACAGTCGCCCAAATACAGTCTCTTTTGCGACACATTGAGGCGCAAAGAGAAACATTAGATTGCTCATTACACGACGAATACCACAACGAGTAGAACAAAGTCACAAAAATTTTAAATAGTTGTGGAAAAGCTCGAACATCATCGGAATGACAAAAGGTACACTACATTTAAACCTAAAAAAGAAAAGTATTTGATTAAAATTTTACATTTTATTTTTTCAGACATGGGCGGATAACAAAAGGACAGTTATCATTAAAAAAACAAAAAGAGAAGAACTTAATGCCAGTGATCAACGAATCTATTCGATAATTAAATAATTCTCTTCGAAAGTGTCATCTTTGAAGACCTCATCCACCGAAGTTTGAAGTTTTGCATCTTCTACCAATCTATTCAACCATGCATACTCTAAGATCTCATCACAAAGGGGCGAAACTTCAAGCGGTACCAGATTTGAATTAGATCTGAATAACGATTGGAGTAAAGAAAAATTTTATTAATATTTTCGTAAAAATAATAAAATAATTGTTGATAAAAATTATTTTTGTTATACAGTAAATGCTGAAATTGACAAAGACTTAACGACGATGAAGCAATCGACAATAGCAGCAATATAAATGTAGACGAGCCAACCCAAAACAACGAGCTGGAAAAAAGAAAACGAAACAAAATAAGGTAAAAATATTGTATCACTTAATTAATAAAATTTACAATAATTCATAAAAAATTTTATTTACTTAGAGCAATGTTTTGAACAATTATGCAGTCTATTAGAAAAGAATAATCAATTGCTCAGAAGAAACAACGAGTTACAGGCTGAAGTAGTTGAAGAAATGAGAACTATTAATCATACTTGTAAGTTCGGTCTTGCAGACATCAATTTACAAGTCGCGGATTATTTAATAAAATTAAAAAAAAGAAAAATCGATTCAGATTAAAAATAACAGATTTACAGTATAGCTAGAGCCATTCAATGGAATTTGTATTATAAAAAACTTCTGTTTACTTGTTATTGAGATAAATGTTTAAGTTAATGTATGTTAATAAAGCTATCAAATTAAAAAGTACATTTATTTATTTATTTTGCATTAATGTATTTCACCTGTCTGTGTTTTATATTAAAAAATATTAAACAATATACACAAGCTTTAGAATGTAAATTTTATTATTTCACCAGCATTAATTATAATTGTCTCTCCTAGTAAAAAATCACTAAAATAAAGAAGAAACTTTTTTAAATAACTTGTATAAAAGTTGCTTAACAATCACATACGTATAACTGTGTAATAAACGTATTAACACGTATTAACCTTGTATCACCGATATCATCGCCTATAGATGCGCAAAAGTGGTATCTCATGATACCGTGTTATGCCAGTCTATCACCCAACTTTTCATGGCAGAATCAGAGCCCTGACAGTTTGACCTCCCCCCCCCCCCTTAACACATACACACACACACATACTAAATAAATGAATAAAACTAAATAAATAAAATGAGTAATGCTAAATGTCTTAGATTTTATTTTGAATTTTTCCGCCTAAATATTTTAAAAGTTCAACCTTCGAAATCTCGAGAACCAAGCACAATCGAGATATTATTTTAGGAGCAAAAATGATTGTTTTTATAAGTACTTTAATGTTATACATTAAAATCTTGGCGTGTCACGAATTGTACTTAACACATTCTTTCGAAAATGGTCTTCAGTAATCTTTTCAAAAAATATTATCATATGAGTTTTAATTTTTGCTTACTTTTTTACATAATGTGCACGAATAATGTTTTAAACGTTATTAATTACTTAACAAAACCAGGCTAATTGGGGACTTGTAAAAAATTTATTAAATTATTTCAAGGCTTCTCGTTAAAATTTGCATGTGCCACTTCTGAAAGTCTCCTTCGCCGTTGAGAATATTTAGATTCATTTTCTCTGAAATGGAGAGCAGGTCGGACGACGTAAATAAATGAGGATAACACTGAAAAAAAGTCGTTTCATCAAAAGTTAGTTTTCTACTGGTACGTAAATATGATTATTGCTTCTGCTTTGATTCAGTGTTAAATTAAAAATAAAATACAAACTTTGACAATTTGAGGTTAGCCAAACAAATTTTCCACCTTAGATTTTCAGGTTAAAAAAATGCGTAATGTAACATAATAAATCTTATTAGTCTTAGATTACTTTTATCTCTCGCACCGGCTTTTAACACAGATTCATTATTTAATACTTGTAAATAACGTCAGTATTATCGCACGCACTCGGTCTCGCCATCAAACATAAAATACACGGCAGGCTCGATCCTACTTTTAGCCAAGATTGCGAACCAAGTACGTATGAGTTTGCACAAAAGCCAGATAAATTGAGAGAACACACGGTGTCGATGATTGTTAACAATAACTTGCGCAATGTCGCCACAAAGCCGTGCTCCTCTCACGTCTAATTGCATCCCCACACACGCATGTGCGACCGACAATGCCTGGCCCTCCACTATACTCGTAACCCCCACTCTCTTCCGTCGCATCGACGATGCAAGATGACGTTCGGTTATCGCCGCTACATCTCAAGTGCCTGATACATCTAGGTGCTCATTGTCGCAAAAGCGTGCGAGCCTCCCGATTACTTAATTACCGACCTGCGGCATTGTAGTCAATTAGCTGCTACTGCGACGCATGTGCTGGCCGAGATGCTGCGGCAGCTCACTTTTGTACGATCTTTATTGTTATTCTTTTGTTTATTTTTTATTGTCCTCTCTTCGAACGCGTTGTTTCATTCAATTGTACACAATTAAAATTTCCGTCACGTTATTACGTCTAAGCTTGTAACACTTGGGGAGAGTTTATATTTTAGGTTAGAACATCAACTGTTAAACTTTCGAGTAAGTACTTCATGAAATTTATATTTTATTCAAAACATAACTTTCGCTATGCCTTTCGTCAATTTTTGTCATAAGATTATAGTAGAACAAGCGCGCTGCGTCAATAGGATGATGGCACGCCCAAGGGAGCAAACGACGAAGAAAAAAAGAGAGCGTCAAGGCGCAATATAAACGCTTCCGAAGTATTTGCACGTGCGAATCTTCCTCTTCCTCTTACCCCCCCCCCCCCCTCCTCTCTCTCTCTCCCCTATCCGGCACTTCATATCACGGCGTCAGGAATTTAATAAAGCACAAAACGCAAGCGATTTTAAGTGTCTCGAGAAGAATGAATACAAGAGAACAGAAGAGTGTCTGTATGTGTATGTATGCGTGTAGATGAAAAGCCGCTGGCGGCGGCGCACGTTAAACGTCGCGATTCGCACGCCAAGGTGTGTACACGAGAGCGCACTCGTGTATAACTTGCAGGCGCACTTCTGCAGCAGCAGCCCCTTCGCCTCCCTTCCGACGCACTTCATTCCACTTATCCTTCCCTCATCTCGCTGCCCGTATATCTCGCCCTCTCCTTCTTACGTATCAACAGGCTCTCGCATTTTTTCGCCTCTCTTTCATTTTGTGCTTACGAGTTTGTATTCCCAGGTAGAGAAAACTTGAACGTATTATAAGAAGGCATTTGATAACGTTTACAATTTTAATAATCGCTTGACTGGAAAATTTATCATTTGATAATAAATTTTCGTGCTGAATAATTTTATTAAAATTCATTATAATAAAACTTATCAAATTATATGCAACGTAAAGCTTAAGTGAACATTCTCCGACACTTAATTAACCCAAAATTCATTCAAGCCGCTCGTGCCCATCTCTCTCCCTCTCTCTTTCTCTCGCCGACAAAGCGCCAAGCGCCGTCTCCCGCAGTGCAAGTAGCCTAGCGTCAGCGTATATTCAGGCCTACTGAAATCAGCCCAATTCATTATTCGAGCCAGCCGATTAAGTCTCTCGTCTCTGCGCTGTATCTTCGTACAGCGCAAAGAGCCACTTTCTCTTTCTCCCTTTTCTGCGGTCCGCTCACCCCTAACCCATCATCCATCCGAACAACTAATAATTTATTCGGACAATAAGCCCCGCGTCTGCCTCCACGCACATCAGTGTCACACCGACGACCCTAGGATCCCCCACCCTCCTCCGATTCCCTGTCCTTTTTTTCCAGCAACGGCAACACCCCCCTCCCCCTCCTCTTGCCAGCTCTCAACTGCGTATAATCTGTTCCCATCATCGGCGCGACGCGACGCTGTGACATAATGGACGCGACTGCCAGAGGATTGTCCTTGCCCTGCGCGCCCAACAATGGAGCCCCGCGCGCTCTCTATAGCGCTTCACTGCAGGCCGCATGGCGCTAAGGCCCCGCTAAGCGAGAAAGATTTCGTCGGACTTTGACGTGTACTTTACCGACTGTTATGCGTAAACGGGGCTAGTTTTGACCCGTGCGGATATTTTACCCCGGCGGAAAGGGACCAGATTTAGTCTCTTGAGCTCGTCTTTTTCGCTCCTAGTCGGCTCTTTGCCTCTACTTTGCTGCTTTTACAATTGTCTTTCGACCTCCCTATAGCCCTTGCCTAGTTTCCGCGGAATGATTATTTTTCTCGTATTACATACTTTGTTTATTCTTTTTTTTTCTTTAACGACTTTCACCGTGAGCATCTACTTACATAACCAGTTAAAAATAATTTTTTTAATTTTAAACTTTCTCGTTAAGCTCATCGTTATTATTTTATGTAATCTTGTATACGAATAATGGGACCAAAGTAAAATACATCTGTTTTTTTAGATCAACCGAATTTACAGTCAACACAGAAGAGAGTACACACTTGTCGACCGCAATTATAGAATTTTTCCCTTCGCCAGCAATACGCGCCTAATCGCCTTCTAATCCTGGCAGCCATGACTCACGTCACATTACCGCAATAGCATCTAATAGCCGTTGTCTCGCATACCTCTCACTCCTTAAAAATCCGTCGTTAAAAATCCTCCGATGCAGCAGGGCTTGCGAGGCAAACGAAAAGCCTCCGAGACCGAGCAGATATCCTTCTCCCGTAAGCGTGTCGAGGGCAGAGTTCGCCGGGGCAGCGCACCTTGCGCAAATCCGCGTCTAATCCGCGAAGTCAAAGCTCCGCCAGGTCTTGGCCCGATGCGCCGCGCGAGTCACAGGGGCACACGGCCCGGCGTTTTTCCAGCTAATCGATCCTGCGTATCTTAAGACGTAAGACACTCGGGTAATGTGCGCGCGGGCCCGGGGAGCCAGGGAGGCGCGCGCCCGCGCCAAATGAGCCGAGGAACTTAGGAGGGAGCCAGTGAGGTCTTTGTCTCCAAAGTGAGCCCCTGTGCTCTGCCGAGACACTCCTAAGCTCCTTGGCGCGCATGAATCGCGCGCGGCCGCGCGGAGTAATCCCCGGTAGGAAGAAAGAGAGAGAGAGAGACATCTTAGGCCCGGGATTTGCGGATTCTGGATTACGCTATGCGCGTAGACCAAGTTTGCCTCTGTTATATACTGTTTTTCGTAATACCCACCGCGCGCGGCTATGTCGGCTAATCTGTTTTGTCTGACTCCGATTGTTGACGTTCCAGATGAGAAAAGCGTTTTACACCTGTTTTTGGAAAATGTAGAACGTTTTGCTGGAGATACCGTGTTTAACTGTAAGAGGACTTGTTTTTGGACGATTTTTCGTGCCTTGGAAATTTTAATGTTTATCGCGAGTGTGAGACGTATTTAGGAGAAACAATTAAAAATATCAATTATTCGCATTGACTATACTTAACCTCTATATTGATCAATGTACGTTTATTTAACTTTAATATTTCTTTAATGTTACGAAATCCAGCGATTTTAACTCAGACGATATTGAACTTTTGGAAATGCGTAATACGTTTTAACGAGTGATCGTATCGTTGAATGTAATGCCGAAATTTATTGGGTAGCTGGAAAGAAAAACGGCAATTACGGACTTATTCAAAGGTTAAATGTGTGAGACTAAGGAAAGGCGCCTCCTCTTACGCACGTACAAGTAGAATTGGTGTGACTTGCGGTTGACGATGCGGTTAGACGCTAATACAGGTAAATGACTTATTTGGCAGATTAAGATTGACATTGCGATATTGTTCGTTGTATGCGATATGTGCAAATGAATGGCGACCAAGTACACCTTGATCGCCATTCATTTGCAAATGCGTTTTGTATTTGCAAGAATAACAATAACAATTTTCCATAAGTTAAAAACAAAAGAAAGTCATTTTATGCTATATTTGCGAGAAAAAAGACATTCGATTTCACTTGGAATATACCGACCTACAGTCATTACAACATTAACAGCTGCTCGTGTGTGTTTACGCAAGCATTCGGACTGATTTGTAATTGAAGAAAAAGAAAAAGTGGAAGAAGAAAAAAAATGAAAAGAGAGAAACGGCAACAAGTCGGCCTAGATCTCTCAGGTATACAAGCACAGGCGGCACGAACGTCGTCGGCTAAAAAAAAAAGAAAGAAAGGCAAGAACCCTGGGTGAAAGAAGCCGCGGCTTTCGCGGAGGTTCAAATCGACAAAAAGAGGGCGAGCAAGAGAGGAAGAAAAGAGGGAAGGGCCTTTTACAATACAAAACGGGCATTAGCCGCAGCGTAGCTTCCCATCCGCGGAGAGCTCATGCACAATACAAGGAGACGAGAATATCCCGGGTAAGTGCGCGTAAGCGCACGCCTCGCGGCCGCTTAAAGCAAAACCCGAGAGAAAGAGATAGGTAGAAAGAGGAGCTCCGCTATAAGGGAGGTCCGCTTTCTCCTCTATGCACACACATGCTCGGGCCATACACAATGGCTGACTTTCGCGCGCGAGGCAAAAATCAGAAAGCTAGCCGCGCGTAGAAACCGGCTGTGCCGCTCCTGCAGCTCCCGTGTATATACAAAGAAAGAGGAGGCAGGAAGATGGCCTATACACGCGGTGTGCCCTCCCTCCCCTCGTGTATACACACTATCCCCCGAAGGTACGAGGCGCGCAGGCTTGAAAATCACGGGGCGACGCGACGATGAGCCGACAGAGGAGGAGGCCGAGGAGCGGCCAGCTGTCAGCTACGACGACTCTCATTGGTTGACCCGTTTGAAGTCAACGGCCATCTTGGATTTTTCTCCTCTCTCTCTCTCTCGAACGCACTTTTGGCCTCTCTTTCCCCATCCCCCGCCCCGTAAAGGCACAACGGGTGTGCGCGCGCCCGCTCTTTGAACCCCTCTCTCGCTATCTCTCTTTCACTGTGGCTCTACGAGCGATGGAGAGAGAGAGAGAGAGAGAGAGAGAGCTTGACGAGAGGGAGAGAGAGATGGGGAGAGAAAGGTCTGCCGAGCGTACGTGTGCCATCGCGACGCCGATGGCTTCGGATAACGTTTACCGAGGGAAGAATAATAAGGCGAATATAGAGACTAAGGGGACTTACTATTGGGTCTCTCTCTCTCTCTCTCTCTCTCTCTCTCTCTCTCTCTTGAGCGTTTTCTCGTTGTATGCGATCGGCTGCTTGCTTGCGCTCAACGAGAGACGAGTAAGTAACTTCAACCGACTTTCTTTCACTCGCTTCTTGGGCAAGTCAGATTATGATGCTTTTAGGGGAGATTCTACTGGAAGTTCAAGGGAGGTACATAAGGCAATTGGCTCCTATAAGATAGGGGATTTTTTAAATGACACGGATTTCCCTCTGTTTTTGCTGTCGAGTGAACGGCTACATAACGTGTAATTTTTTGTCGATATGGATCACCGTTGCAACTGTGACTTGTTTGTGTCGATTGATTTTCATTATTTTTCTTTCGAGAGAAAGAATTTTTAAGTTTTGTAAAAATTGCAAAGAAAAACTGGAGAACTCGGGGAAAAGGTTGTTTCCGAGAAAGTATTCAGACGTCAATTCCAAAAAACGATTGACTACATAAAAAGATTTTCTCGATTCTTATCGAATTCAAAATCCATATCAAAATATAAAATAATTTGAACAAAAACCTTGAAGCCTTGAATTACTTAGTATTAGCTTAAAAAAAATATCTATTCTATTCTTGTAACCCGCAGGCCGTTCTTGAAAAACAAATCTAAAAAGATTGAGAGTATAACACGCGGACCTCGCGACAAAGCAAATACCAATCTCCGTCCACCTCTGGCGAAGAAAAAACAAAATCCAAAGTCCCTCCTCGGAAAAAATCCTCGGTCCGCTTTCTCTCTCTCTCTCTCTCTCTCTCTCTCTCTCGAATTAATCCAGCAGTAGCCCATAGGATGTGCTGCGGTAGCCCAACGAGATCCCGAAATCTCAGCCTAGCACGTTCCGGATCCTCGCCATCTCTCCTACGAGCCTCGATTCACCCTTTTTCACCCTCCTTCCTTCACCATAGGAGAAAGACGAAAAAGCAATCCTAAAAAAAAGAAAAGAAAAACAAGAATAACGCAGCCGTAGTGTTAGCGCGTCAACATGATTATAGAATCGGCACGCGTTGAAATATCAATGGGAGTCGCATCTGCCGTCATCATCCGATGCCAGATCACGAGCTTTTATTGAGTAATGGCGCGCAGAGCCGCGAGTGAAGAGAAGCTATAGTACACGAGAGCTACATGAGCGAGAGAAGGGTTGCCCTCGGGATTAGGCGCAATTATCGAAATCGCGCCCAGAGCACTCGCCGAGCACTAGAGGTCGGATCGATTTCCCCGGGCGGCCGATGTCTCGGCAAACAGAGCCGCAAAAATTCAATTTACCGGCAAGAGGCTGTGCGCGCCGCCCGCGACCCCTCCTCCATACCGGCTCTCTCTCTCTCTCTCTCGGCTTTTCCCTCGTGGCCTCTACTGTCTGTATACGTACGTGAGCGGCTCGCTTTCCCGCGGACTCCCGCGAAAGAGTGACCAGCACGATTCTGAAGAGCGGAGGGGAGACCTGTATATATATATGTATACTCAGAGAGTTATAGATATACAGCCGTGGACTAGCGGGCGAACGAGTATATGTTTGCTTTCGGCGTCATTGCTCTCTTTGCTCGCCAAACAATTCGAACGATGACACTCTCGCGGTGTGTCGTGTATATATTTATTATACGAGTTTTATTTAGCTGCCTTACGGGCGATACTTGAGCAAACGGGCCGCACGTTTTATCGAAACGATACACGGCCTATGTGTGTACGTGTGTTACACATTCGATCGGTATCCACTTTCTCGATATTTTGAAAAAGCTTGCGCAATCTCTATACTGTAGCGCGGTCAGGCGAAAAACTACTCTCGAGAGTTCAACGCGTATATAGATCAAGAGGAGAGAGAGAAAATTTCACGTGCACACAGGCAGTGCCTGCGCGCGTGGTCTTTCTCTCTAGAGTATAAGAGATGAAGTAATTTAGGTTTGGTAATCTCGGCAGTAGTCTGGAAAAGCGAGTATCAAAAGCGAGCCCCGGCAGAAACGATCAGTTAACGAACGTTACTTATGGCACACTGTTATAGAGCTCATGTGTCTGTGTCTCTCTTATGTGTGTGTTATGTATAACGCACGCGAGAGCGATACATCGGCGGTACGGGGCAACTACTAGAAGATAAAATCCAGTCGATCGAGCAAGAAACGCGGGATTACTCGGACGATTGCGAAACCGGCGGGCGGGGGAGGGAGAGCTTTTGCCGTTTGAGGATATATAGAGAGAGAACGAGAGCGCAGAGTTGAGCGGGCGACACGTTTGCGCGCGTGCGCGCACGGATTTTAGAAGCGATCCTTTCGCACACTGGATTTTCAGCCTACATATATATAGAGCAAAATCCACAAAGCAGCACCGCGAGCGTGTTAAACCCGTTATATTTATTTTCTCTCCGAGCTGTTTTCTTCTCTTTCTCTGTGGGCCGGCAAAGTCGGATCTGCACAAGCAAAATACACATAACAACATGCAAAAGTCACTCTGCACACGAGTGTCATCCCTTTATTTCGGTCCTACTACGCGTACTTTGCAAAATAAAGAACATTCCACATTCGCAATAGACTAATCGATCTCGCGCACAAGTTTAGCTCGTAATGTCCAGCGCGAGCGGATAACTGCTCTTGCGGATATATTCAAACTCGTCGTCGGGCCTTCGGGATTATGAGATATATCGGTGCGTGTGCGCGTGTGTGTGTTGATCGGGACAACACGAGGCCCGATATTGTCTCGACTGGTACAGCTCTCTTCCCACAATTCCGTAAGCTCCTCAATTTGCCTGAAATCCATCCCCCATCCACACTCCCCCTCTCTCTCTCTTCACGGACACACGCTCTACGCGCTTTTATCGATCGACTCTGTACGTATACTGTCTCACTGTGGTGTCTTATCTTATCTAATAGCAATCATTACATACGAGCCTTTAGCCTTATCAGATTGATCTCTCTGCGCGATTTTTTTTGCATTCTCTCTCTCTCTCTCTCTCTCTCTCTCTCTCTCTCTCTCACTCTTCTCAATCATCTGCGTTAAGCTAGCTTTTCATTTATGCAGGCGTGTAGATGGTCGTAAGAACTTGGCGAGACAATAGACATAAACCAGAGACAGAAGGAGGGGAGGTGGTGAAAGAAAGAGGTGCGTGCATTATAAGGGAGAGTCGATGAAGAGAGAACGACTCCTGGTTTGGCTTGTTATAACTCCGATAATTATGTTACCAATGCCGTCGTCCACGAATACAAAGCCGATCCCCTCGAGCTCGCCCCACAACAAATCCCCGTGTATACGCATTGAGAGCAGGCCCCTACCTATACTACATATAAGAGCGAGAGAGAGAGAGAGAGAGAGAGAGAGAGAGAGAGAGAGAGAGAAAGAGTGCGAGATGCGCAGAGACGAAACACATAGGAGCAGTAAGGCTAAAGAGACAAGGATGGGAAAGAGAGCGGACAGAGACAGTATATAGCGCGCATCGACAGAGACAATATTCGAGAATATGAGAGCGCACGCGCCTACTGCCATAGGAAATCTTATATGCGCTCAAACGAGAGAAGGAGAGAGAGAAAGCTAGAAGAAGAGAAGCGAGAGTGACGATTCGTGCATGTGGCACTGCGTCAAAGAAACGCAAAGCAAAAGAAGCGAGAGAGAGAAAGAGAGATAGTGCGTTAGCAGTAGGCCAGCTGCCGGTAATCCTCCCTTTGTAATTTGCCTCCGTCGCCCCCCCCCCCACCTTTGCGCCCCGTCCGACCTTCCTAGTCGCAGGCAGTATATGATGCCCTTACCCCCACCCCCCCTGCGTATATAGGGCTCTTCCGCGAGGGCTCCCGTTCGCACGTGCTGAAAGGACGATTTGGCGTAAATTTGCTTTCGTTAAAAGTGAATGTCTTAAAGCCGCTGCTGTGCCCACGGCTGGGCCCATTTCGGCCTACTCTACTCCTCTGGCCCACGGTTCCGCCCCGATCTTGTCAAAGCGAGGGCGAGAGATGGTTATCTGTAAGGCTGATGGAAAAGTAGGCTCTGCCTGACTGTAAGGAGGTCTTTCTATGCGTTTTTACGGCTATAGCTCTCTTTATCTCTTTGTCGCTTTTCTCTACTTCGCGAGGACAAACGAGCAAGGAGTGACGGTGTTTAATTCTTTCCAATGTTACGGGACGATTTACCCGGGATTTGAAATTGTGTGATATCGTTTAGCGGCTCAGTTATACGTGTGGCTGCGCCTATTTGTCATTTTTCGTTTTTGTCTTTCTTTTTTTTCTTCGAGCCTTTCGTCCTTTGCCAAGCTGCATTATAATACACGATAATGGCATTATGCGCTTTTTGAGCTTGGAAAAATTAGGGATGATCGGTAAGTTTTTTGTTTTATTTGTTGGTGATTTTTGGTTTCGTAAACGAGTATTAGTAAATGTTTTAGAGTGCGGGAAGGATTGCTGAAGTTTTATTACCAAACGGTCGTAATACTCGGTACGTAGATGACTCATGTAGTTCAGTGTAATATGTAAGCCTTAAATTATAACATTATTAAGTAATATAAATTTTAATTAACATCGTTTATAGTTAATTTTAATTCTTAATAACCATGCGAAGTCGATCAATACTACATGATTTACAAAAAAAGACATATATGAAAAACGTTGATAAAAAAAAATTTTATTAGTAAAATTTTGCAACTCGAGCACGATTTTATCTCGCACGAACTACATAAAACATGAAGAGATCGATACAAGTTTATTATAAAACAGTTTCTTGGTAATATCCAAGCAAGTTATTTTTTTTTAAATATAGATATCTATATGGGAATAACCGTAGTCCAGCGGCGAATAAACGTCAGTCCTGTCATTCAACGCTTGGCAGGATTGAATAATTCAAGGCCGCGTACGCAGGCTTACCTGCGCGAAAAGTTGGCGGCTCGATTTTCATCCAACAAGAGAAAGAGAAGAAAAAAGTTAAAAGAGGCAGAAAGAGAGAAAGAGAGAATCTCTGGAATAAGGCCCCCCCTCGAGCGAGCGAACGCTTATACTCTTGCCTGACCCCTGTTGAAAAGAAGGAAGCTCTTTGGAGAGAAAGAGAGAGAAAAGAATTCCACGTCACCCTCCACGCACGGGGAGAGCGAGTAGAGAGCAATAGCGAGAGAGAAAGAGGGAGAGCGGTCGATGTCACCGTAGCCGTTCATAGTCCGCATAATAGAGTCCGCGACTTTAATGGACTCGCTAATCCTCTTGCCTGCAGTGTTGCCGGCAGAGAGAGATAGAATGTACGAGGCCATCGTCCTGCAGCACTCGCTTACACGCACGCCTGCCTCTTCCGATCCAAAGGGGATGGGGGGCGTGTGTATACGCGCAGTCGCATCACTGTCAATCCGACCCAACAGTTGCTTCCCTCCCCGTCACCCGCCCCCCCCCCCCTCTGCCGCCGTTTCACCCCAGTTTTTCTCCACCATCGGCTACAAGCTTTCTCTTTCACGCACTCTCACGCGCTCGCGCGTGCCTTTTTATCTCTCTCTCTTTCTTTCTATTTTTCTTTTTTTGCTTTCCTTTTCTTGTTCTTACATTTTTCATTGCTCTTTGTGCACTTCTCTTATTAATGAGTGCTTAACGTGCGATACACGACACCATTATGGTCGCCGAAGGGAAATGCGCGTTAATTGTGGATTAATAAAATCTGTCATTGATAAGTATGTGCAAAATATAAGCATCAAGTGCCTTTTCATTAAACCATTACATTGAGATAAATGCCTGGTGCACCATCATTGGTATTAACGACTCTAGCATGTCAATTTGTCTTACAAGTATAGGGTAAGTCGGGGGAATATGCCATAGTTAACTTTGAAGGCAGGCAGTTCAGAGATTTTTCAATATTTGCACGGAGAAAAATGTATGATTAAAAATTGGTATATTTTTTATTAAAAAGGAGACAAAATCGACTTTTAGGTATTTTTTGTTATACATCTAATAATATTT
>JAPYYQ010002499.1:0-18320 GCA_030522585.1 Anagyrus pseudococci
GGGGGGGGGGGGGGGGGGGGGGGGGGGGGGGGGGGGGGGGGGGGGGGGGGGGGGGGGGGGGGGGGGGGGGGGGGGGTGGGGGGGGGGGGGGGGGGAGAGGACTAAGTAAGACGGAGGTCGCCGCGATATCCGTCACTGTCAGCAAACTTTTGCCGCCGTCGTCGACGTCGTCTCGAGCCCAATCAGCGCAGACACATCTAAATCGCAAATTCGCCTGGCCACAAATCGCCTCCCGCGCTTAGGCAGCTTCTCCATCCCTCCTCCACCAAACACGAGATTTTTCTCAGGTAATTCCTTCATCTCGTGCCGGCATCACCCCATAGCCGAAGTCTAACACGCTCCAGGACGCACTTTCGATCCGTTTATACGTGGACCGAAGCTCGACCAGCCTCGGCCGCGTACACATCGAAACCCATCGAACTTGGCGGCAATACGAGAGCTACGCCGAGTGGGATAGTGTAAAGAGAGCAGCCGCTAAAGTTGCGCGAAACTTTTTAGCGCCCGACGGACACGAGTGAGAGAGAGGAGCGAGTGGTCAGGGGGGAGAGCTGAGTGCGGGAGAAAAAAGGGCCGAGAGAATCGCGAAAAGTTCCGTAATTATGGAGTAGCTCTCGAGAGGAGTACTGGTCGAGAAAGGCTCTCTCTTTCTGTCTCGGATGTTGCGCGCAAGATGCCACGCGAGAGGTGAAAACAGCAGCAGCAGCCCTGTGCTCAGGTGCGTTTTCGCTGGGCTAACGTTTCCTATACGAAAAAAAAACTCACCTTACCGCCAACGAGAGCAGCTCTACCTTCTTTCTTCTTCTTTTTTTTTTTTTGTTTTCATCCTCTTTTCCACTCTCCTGCTCTGCTCAACACTTTCGTAATCTCGAACTTACTCGTACCTTTTTTTTTCTCCATCCTCTGTACAAACTCGTTTGCGCGATTCGTTCGTGACCGCAGATAAGAGGCAAAGTATATACGGCTCTCGCGTTTCATCCGCACTCGATAAAGCTCTCGGAGTAACGTTTTGCAATTGTCGAAACTCTGGCAGCCTGGAGCTCTACTTTAACACGTTTATAACATCGGGCTTACCGAGGCCGGCACTACGTCAAACCGAGCTGGTATATCGGCTGGCATTCGCGATCGCCCTCGTCTAGCGGCTAACGCAACGGAAAATTCGGTAGATTTTGAAACCGGATTGCGCGAGCGCGGCAAATTATACTCCGCGACCGTATAATCCGGGCTAAGCCACCTAATCCGATGGCTCCCTCTAATAGGTTTTTCGTTTGAGCCAGCTCCTCCCCCCCCCCCCTCGCTGCGGCTATTCTCTCTACCTCTCTCTTCTGGATGGCTGTTTAACTTTTGACGATGGAGGGCTGGCACGTAAAGTGGGCTTTAACGAGGGCCCAGTCGTGCGCGTAAATATCTTACGCTCGGGAATTTCGTTAAGCGATTTGTTGGCGATATATCGCGGCAGAGAGAGCGAGCTTTACGACTCGAGCTGGCTAAGCGCTTCCGGTCGAGGGCAACGATAACTGGTCAGTCGTGCACGCGAAGAGCATGGCTATCCGACGCGGACCCGATGATTTACAGAAGCGAAATTCAGAGAGAGAGAGAGAGGGACTCTCGGACACGAGGGTGGAGGTCGAGAGGCATTAATTGGAGTAATTGCGAAACTTGGCCGGTAGAGCTGGCTGGAGACGCCGAGGCTTGCCTGCTGCAGCTCCTTAATATTCCGTCGCCGGAATTATGGACTCGCGGTCGCATTAGGCTGGGCAAAGTTGCTCTCCGCGGCTGGTAAGAGGGGAGTGGGCTCTCGAGGAGAGCGAAGATTGCGCGAGACAAGGGGAGAGAGAGAGAGAGGGGACCGGACGCCGCTGTCCCTTCGGGCCCCGGGGTTCCGAGAGACATTACGGCCAGAGGAAAATCGCTCCCCCGAGGCGCCGCCGGCGAAACTTGCCCGGATTTCGGGCCCCGCGACCCCTTTGTCTTTCCGCAGCCCCACACACGAGAGGCTATGGTTCTATACTACAGCCACCCCCGACCACCCTGTCCTGATATCTCGGGGAAGATTCGCTGCGGCTGTATATATACCTAATGCACTCGTGGCTCGAGCCTTGGAAAATTCCAATCCCGAGAGAGCGATGCCCTATTTGCTCTTGGAATAGGATATTCTAGGGGAAAAATCGTTGGATAAATACACGTGTGCGCATGGTCTGTGTGATACTACTCGCGGATGACCGATGTACACGCGCGATAAGGATTTAATTGGTTTTCGGGTGTTTGACAGGACACGTATAGCTCTTCTTAAGCGCGAGACCCACACGAGAATTTCCGTTTGCTAACTACAGTAATTTCGATAATTTTCTTATGAAAAACCGAAATTTTTTAGCAACATTAATTTTTTACGTGATAAATCAATAAGAAACACAAGTGCGAAATATACGATGCCCGAACAGAGCAATAACAGCTCAATCTGCGGCTCCAAGATAAATCTCTAGGACTGGGTAAAGGGCAAAAAAATTCTTAAAGTTCTCTCAGTCACTCTCGGGTCAGCCGCCTAGTCCCCTTCCTTCGTCTCTAACGTTCTCCTCGCCCATCTCGCGTATCTCACCGAGGCGGCGGCGATCGATTGGCCGATTACTCGGAGGGGGAGGATAAGAGGCCTTGGCCGCACGAACGAGCTGGCCCCGGGGCGTCGGCGAAGAAAGGGAGGCGCTCTCGAGGACATTATTCGAGAGGAATACGTCGAATTGACGTATCGAGTCGATTATCGCTCTCGCTCCTCCTTCAGCTTCGATCGCTGTTGTCCAACGACAAGGGCCGAGCACGAGAATGAAGGCGAGAGAGAGGAGTCGAGCAGAGAGCCAGTGTGGGTAGTCTGAAAAACGCCCGCAAGCTCGGGGCGCATTATCCCGAATCGTCATGTCACGAGCAATATCTTGTCCTCCGCTCGCTCTCTATTACCACGGCGATTTTATCCCGATTTAATGGAAATGCCGCGTAAACCGTTAACCTCGCCCGCGCGAGTTCGACGCACACGCGGCGGCTCGTCCTCTGCGATACGGAAATTTAATATCGGATGCCACCCCCTGCTAGCCTGCCCAGCTAAAATCCACGGACAATTATCGACGTTGTTCCCGGCAATCTGCGTATTATTAGCATTAATTGCGAGCGGCCGCCTCTGCGTGTAAAGCCACCCCTTCCCTTTACTCCCGTCCCACCGACCCTCTTCTTCTCCACACAGCCTGCCGTAGTCAAAAAGCAGATTCCAGAGGCCGGATAATAAAGTGCGCGCATCGGCTGCTGTAGCTGGTCCACGCGCGCAAAATTACCACCGAGCTTTCGCATAGCGCACACGCATACCATGTAATTGACAATAATCGGCATTACCCTACTGCGGCATTATGCAGACGCGACGTCAAGGAAGCCCCTTTAAACCAGCGTTACAATCTAGCGCGCACTGCTCCAGAAGCTTTCTGCGAAGGTGCGCCACAATTGCGCTGCGCCCAGCTAATTGACTCTCGGATTGCACGAATTACGTTCAACGTCGCTGTAGCTGCGTGGCTTACGATCTTAAAAATGATGATCGTTACTATTAGAAAAGCTGGAATATTACTCACTTCTTGGTAGTATAGTCTCGGGAGGACGCGCGAGGGTTAGAAAATGAAAAATCGTCAAATTGCTAATTGGGCTTGATTCCAGCAGCGCGCGGGAGAATTTGATCGATGCCAGGCGCTGACCAGGGGCGTCGCTCGAAGTAATTAAATTCCATTAAATAAAAAAATAAATAAAATAAAAAGTGTCGTCGGTGTCCGCGGCCAAATGTTTAGTCGTCCGTCGACGCACACGCACATAGACTGCTATTTGTCAACTTTTTACCGATGCTGCCTCCACCTCTCTACGAGCGTGATCCATCATTTCCCAGTGGTAATCTTCGTGCGCTCGCGCGTCGCTTCTCTCCTCCTCGGCCTTCTTCTTGCCGACTCTCTCTGTCGCGCATAGTTGTACCCGGTGACAAATGGACGCGCGGCCAGGCACGCCGCGATTTTCGTAATTCCGCGAGAAACCTTCCGGAATTGGTAGAGGTTGGGGGTTAGGGACTACTGCCGTAGCCGGGAGAGCGGAATAGCTACTCCCTCGACCTGATTTCCCTTTGAGAGCTCTTTATAGTTCTGGAATTTAGGCATATGGCCCTGATAACCAAGCAACTTGCGGATAATTGATCGGCCCGGTTTTACGCACTGAAGAGGAATCACGTGTTCTTTCTTAAACTTCTTTCGTAAAAGCCATGAGCTTTGCGTCATTAACAGACGAAAACTTAATACGTCCGGATTAAACTTTAAGATCCCCACCTTGCGATACTCCCTTTTCCTTTTTCTCCCGAGTTGCTAAGAGATCCCGAGAAACTTACAGCCAAGACAAATACGTTGAAAGTGCGTGTAATGCCGCTGAATTAAGTATACATCGACGCTCTCGCCGGGATTACAATAGGATTCGTTGTTCCGCGGAAACAAAGTTCACCCTGCCTCGACCTTCCTCGTCAAACCTCGTGTATTCCCCAAGCACTTTATAATTGATACTCGCCGTCTTGTCTCGAGCTTGTACGATCGTAACGCCAAAAACCCGCTCCAAAAGAGATTCTCTCAGAATCCGCAAGTTCATTGTCTTCGTTCAAGCTCGTCATCCGATGTACTCTCGCTGACTCTCTCTCTCTCTCTCTCTCTCTCTCTCTCTCTCTCTCTCTCTCTCTTTCGTTCTTGTTATGAATAAACCTCGGTAGCGACGTCGATGGCTCGCTTACGAATTCAATTACAGAGTCCACCGTGAGCAAAAGTTACCGTATATGAGCCCATAGATTTTTGTCCCGTAAGGCCGCAAAGTTGGACGCTGGGAGCATGTGGAGGTTGAATCTGAAAGGGAAGGGGGCGGGGGTTATAACCAGCCGATGTATCATCAAGAGGGGAGCGTGTGTAGCGGCGCGTATAGTCCTCGGCCGGTCCAGTCTCTCGGCATCTCGGCTTCTCAATTAGCCCCGGAGTTGGAATTGCAGATTCGCCGAACTTTCGGGGAATGAGCCCCCGGCGCGCGCGAGCCCACTAGCGAGAGGACACTAGCGAGCTTCTCCGCAGCGATATGAGAGGGAGAGTGCTGGAGGGAACGAGTAGTAGTCGCGTGCGAGAACGGCCGCACTGCGTCCACCGGTCCTGTTTGCACGAGATGCATATATACATATCGATCTGTTGTCCAGCCTCGGCAGTCCCGTATGCGAATCCTTCAGTCTGCGCGTGACCTCGACCACACCACTGCTACTACGAGCTGGGTATTCTAATTGAGAATAACCACCTCCCCCCCCCCCCCTTGCGAGGTATAACCTCCCGGGAGAGCACGTATAGCGAAAATTGGCAAGTGCACTCATCAACCTGTGCGTTTTTTGTTTTTGAAAGTTTTTTTTTATTTTTTCAATAATCATATTTCCATCGAGTGAGAGCTGAAACCTGAAAAATGCGCGCGCGCGCGCAGCTTCTTTTTTTAACGCAACGCACCGGGGGGTGCCTGCTCTGGCAATTTATTTAGCGGAAAATAAGAGAAGGTGAGAAAGAGCGGAGGGAGAGCTCGAAATTGATTTGTATCGAGTTTAGAAAACTTGATTTTTCCCAGGGGCAAAAGAGCGAGGGAGATATATTAAAAAAAAAATCGGGCCACGGCTCCTGGAAGCAGCGAATGGAAATGAAAAGAGCAGCGCGATAACCCGGCAAACAGCCGGCGGAGCGAAGAGAGAGAGAGCGCGTATAGCTAGCGTGGCATAGTCGAGTGCCCGGGCTGTATAAAGGAAGGAAAGTAGAATTGCGGCTTGGTTCTTGATTTATAAGTCTGGCGAGCGGAGAGTGAGTCGCGAGAGAGTGTGCGTCGGGGGGTTTCGCCAACAATCGCCGAACTATACTCCCTCCAACGCGACTGACGCCAGAGCGCTTCCGCGGATGATGCATCGCCTCGTGTAGTCAGGTCCAGCCGGTGGAAGAGAGAGAACCCGACGGAGAAGGAAGCCCCGAGCTGGTAATGGATTCCGAATGCCTCAGGATTGTTCCCGATGCTCCTGGCGCCGACTTTGGCCGTTCCTTTATCCTCCGCTTTCTCCCCGCCCCTTTTACGCGTGCTGCCTTTTTTTGCTCCCTCTTTACCGCAACTTTGCACGTTTCTTTCTTTTCCCCCCCACCCACCCGACCGTACCGCACTTCGACTTTCACTAGCAAGTTCAATGTTTACCGTTTGCTCGGTTTATTTTTCGTCTGATTTAATTCATTTGACCTTTTACGAAAGTTGTCTGCAAAAGTTTGAAAAAAAAAATGATGAACAAAGTTTGCATCGACGATGCAATAGCCATAAGAGTGCGAATAAATTGATAGGGGGAGCGATAAGGTGTAAAGCATTGTGCCAAGTGGATTGGCGAATATAGATATTTGATCCGCGGCCTAAGCGCGCCACTTGGTCGGCCTCTGTCAATCGCGGCTAGTCAGTGCCGGGGGCGAGAGGACCGTGTGATTGGCCGCTTAGGCGCGCCGATGATTAATGAGTTCTAATTTCGTTGACGGCCGGTCAGGCATTCGGTACTAACGAAACAATCCTCGGAATGGCCGAACTCACCCCTCCACACACGCGGCTTTTCCGCGCTTCGACATTGCCAAGAGCCATATAAGCCGATGCGCTATTTATTTCCAGGTAATTAGAAACGCGAATTTCACCGGCCGGCCGATATATCGATTTCCTCGTAAATCCACACGTGTGTGTATCTAAATTTACGAGCTATCTTTCCGCGCGATAATCAGATTAGATATATACCATCGGACGTCTATATTTTCATTCGATTTTTATATCTCTCTCGTAAAAAAGCAGTCAATAAACCCGAGAGCCCTCCCCCCCCCCAAAAAAAAGAAAAAAAATAGGATCAAAAATTTTTCAATTTCCAAGTTGATATTTTGATCTTCCGAGAGTGGGGGTGAATAAAACACGAAGGAAAAAAGAGACTCTCTGACGCACAACGGCCTTTTTTGCGGTGTTTTTCCAAAATTTGCGTAAAACACCGAACAAAGCTGAGAAATTATACGGAGTAAATAAAAGCTGAAAATAGTGGGGTCGGGGGCGGTGGAAGGCGGAGAAGAAAATACAGCCTGGTAGAGGATGAATAAATGCATAACCTCGATATCGGGGTCCGGTGCTGAATTTGCATAAAATAAACACGGGCCGCTTAATCGTAATAAATATATCGAGCAATCATCGCCGACAGAGTCAACAAAAATAGTAATCGCCGGCTGATGTGTATGCCCGCAGAGCGCCAGAGCTGCCGGGCAGCGGAGAGCAGACGACTTTATTACAGCAGCCTCGGATGGTTAGGGTCGAAAAAGCTTTGCCCCAGGCAGCAGCAAGCGAGAGAAAGAGACAGCGAGATGTGTATCAAGCGCGTGACGTTCGTCGCTTGATCGATGCCGGCCCCGCTCGGCCTGTAAATAATTCCCGAGACCCCACTCCTCTCGCCCATCTACCGCTTCCATAGTAGTAGTAGCAGCAGCAGAAGCAGCAGCCGCGATGATTAACAATAACCGCATTTGCGCTCGTGAATTAACGTGCCCGGCCGCGCCGCAAGCGAATTTCGCTCTTCCGGACGCTTTGATTATTTAACGAGAGAGAGAAAGGGAGAGAGAACGCGAAACTACGCGCTTCGCATAAGTGAATACGCCGCGCGTGAAAAACAAGCGACGATCAAATCCGAGCGTATAGCGCGAGCTCTATTTTGAAATTGGTGCGAAAAAAAATATATCCAGAGAAAAGGTCGTATATACCTGGAGGGTGTAATTAAAGCGCTCTCGTGATCGTCGGCGAACGAGAGAAAGGAGAGAGAGAGAGCGGTTATCGCGTAGCCGGGGCCGCTTTCTCATGACGAATTCACGGCTTTTATTGCGCCCCGCGCGAAACCGCCAATGTGGTCAGCTGCTGCAGTACAGCCCAGCCGGGCGCATAAAGCCTGATTTACCGTTAGCTCTCCCGGTGCACCGAGCAAGGGGAGAGTAGAGGGAATTAGCCGTAAAAGGAGCGAATTCGTGCCTCGTAAACGGCGAGTGGGCTCTTTTCACCAAGAGAGCGAGAGAGAGAGAAAAAGGGCTATCTAGGAGGCACCGGCTACTTCGACCCACAGCTGCGCGTCCTTGTTTTATGCCGATAAGTGCCCTCTCGTTTCCCCTACCCACTAGCGCCCCCCTTGTTTTTACCGCCTTCCCGGGGAGGCTTACAAATTTTAGAGACCCTCTTCAGCGAAGAGACTCCCTCTGGAGAGAAAGAGTCGGAGCCCTCGGGGAACATTGATTCCTCTCTAAAAAATAAGTTTTCTTCGAAATCAAATCGCGCGCGTCCGCGGCACAAAACTCACGGGGTGCATTAACGGTTGTTGCCCTCCCCGTGTAAACGCTAAGCGGGTTAATGAAACGCGCCCGACCGGCGCGCTTTATGAAGTAGAAGGAGGCAGCGTATGGTCAGCCGGTCTACACCGGCTCCTCTCCCGCTTAATCGGCCGAAAATCCATTTTCGAAATCGCGCGCATTCCGCGTGTGACGCTCGCGCGCTTTGCCGATTTTCCCGAATAGTTTGCCGGGATGGGGGGTGGCGGGGCGGGTTACTGGCAGGCGTTCACGCGGAAGCAAGTGTTACGGGAGCGCAGCTGCGCGCTAATGCCACGGCTTTTTCGGGTGTATCAGGCTAGCGGGCGATGCGTTCAATGACTCTTAAAACGGTTCTCTTTGACGTGTGCTTTTTATGAAGGATTACAGGCTCTCTTGGTTGACTGTTTTTACGAGCGACAATTTAATTATTATTTATTGAATATCTTCAATTCGTGACAAAGTTTGTTGCCTAGTTGACGTTGAATTTACCTGCCGCGATGAACATTACTGGTTTATCTAGTGCAATCAAAACTTTGGACGATACAATGAAATTTTGGCTATAGCGATGAAATTCGGTCGAAACTAATGCAAACACGTAAAATTAAATCCAAACCGAATGGCTTTTGGAAAAAAGACAAGAATCCGTGTATTATGAAATGATTTTCAATGGATGCATAAACCCTGGGCGTAATGATCAAAAGGTCGTAGGAACGAAATGTTCCGCTGGTAGAACGTTTATAACGTCCTTCTCGCTATCTCTCAAACGATTTCATATTTTTGCCCATCACGGCCACGTAGCGCAGTTAAATATTTATAGATACTCGAGCTGCAGTGAAGAGACAGGAACGGGGGTAGGGGTTGGTTGCTGTTGCCCAAGCGACGTAAACATAAACCGTGCACTTTTGTAAAAAAAGCTTTTTATAAACATGCCACGTATTCCAGCCGCGCGCTGGCGTCGTCGTCCTCTTCGGCGGAATAAATAAAAAAAAAAAGGAACCTCGGGGCTAGAGAGAGCGACGTACAAGATGGCGCTGGGACAGGGGCGTATTTACGAGGCCATGTGTCTGCTGCAACTTTTCCGTTTAACGAGCACACGTAGTCTCGCGTCCTCCTGCACTCCACCGCTGCTGCCCACGAGAGATAATGCAGCCCTTGGATGAGGAGGGAGGGGGATAGGCTGCAGGTAGCGGCTGGAAGCGTATACGCCGGAAGAGTGATTGATGACGCGTATAGCCGAAAAAGAAAGCGAATTATATCCCCGGGTATGGAATTCGTTGGTGCACAAAGAAAAATGTCAGCTCTCCGCGGAGGAGAAAGACACAGGCCGCTTTTTATTTCTCGTCGCCAAAGCTGCCCAGCCAACTATATATACGTTTCTTCGCGACGCGCCGACGGAAATGAAGAGAATCCCCCGCGCGTCGAGCCGGGAAATTCAATTGCTCGTCTCTGGCGAAGCTTCCGCTGCTGTCGCGCGCGTCTCGCCTTTCTCTTTTTGTCGCTCGGCGTCTGCTTTTGTCCTCGGCGGCTTTCCTCCCGCGCGTTATAATTGCAATTTTATCGCGTCGCGACAGATTAATCATCGTTCGCGGCTCGTTTTTCTTCGATCAGCCCTCCCGGCATTAGAGCGGCCTCCCTATGATTTACACGCAGCTCTCGATTAACAATCGTTCGTTAAATAAAAAACGCTGTAAAGCGCACAGACCTGCGAAGGGGGGGGGGGAAGAAGCGAGAGACGTAATCTCGCGACGGACTCGCCGAAAGCCCCGAGCGTCCGTATAACGAATGGCTCGCGCAAAGTCGCCCCGGCAAAATTATAATCCCCACGGAGGAAAAATTGTCCAGGTGAAAGGGAGAGAGGAGAGCGCGTCTATCCCCCCTATCCCTGTAGGCCTCTCGGTCTCTCGGTGAGTAATTTAAATCCACTTTCAGACTCGCGGCCGCGGAGCCAAATATTCGGCCGAGCGCCGGGCTTTACCGTCCCGCCCGCTTAATCGCCCTCGCGTAGTTCCCTTTGTCGCGGTCGATCGGCCTCTCTCTCTCTCTCTTCTCTGCCCACAACCCTACCGCTCGAGCGTAGCACATCCACGTAACCGACGGAGGGGGAAAGCGGGATGAGCCGTTGGCTGTGAAAAAGAGAGTCAACGCTCTGTCGTTTCGCAAACGAAAACGTACGCTCCCGCTAGCCGTTATAAAGGCTTTTAAAAAAAAAGGAAGAGAAAAAAAGAAGACCCGCCTTCCCGGGCTCTTTCACCAGCGCTCTATCTGCCTATTGTATCGAGAGAGGAAGAGAAAGAGAGCGCTATTTCCTTGTTTTATTTTTACGCAAGCTTCCCATTTTTTTTCGTCGAGATCTCTTTCTCTCTCTCGCGTTTTTAGGATGTAGAGCTTTTTCGTTATTACCATTCGCTATTTCATACCCCGGAGTTATGTCCGGTTTACTTTGACGTTTACAGCTGTTATTAAATTTTTTTTCATTAAAATCCGACGCGCGTAACGGAGAAAAACGGGAGTTATTGAAATAATGTTAAAAAAGAAGAAGAAGGTTGAGGGAGGATTAGAGTAAAGGGGACAAGCAGAAGACAGATTCGGTTCATCGAGTTGAGGCGGATAGGAGGGGGGGGGAATAGAGGAGGGTAGCCGGAAGTTCGCGCCGGAAGAATTATGAAGGGCTCTTTCCCTCCCACTCCCGCTCATTCAGAGCCAGCCAGAGTTTCAAGGAGCAGTTGATTACGGCGCGGATGTAAAATATGTTCGACGCGGACGGCGCGGAAGTTCGCGGCGAGGCAACCCACCCCCTCTTTCTCTCTGCGCGTCGAGCAAAGCAACGAGGGCAGAACGTGGATAGGGTTGGGTGACGGTGGAGGGGCGAGGGGGGGATTAACCGGTCAACTATTCGAATTACCATGTAAATGGCATTCTCTCGGCGCGATGCTTTGTTTTCGCAGCTCGCGCCCCCTCCTCCTCCCTCGTCACACGGCAGGCTCCGCTCCTCTTCAACCAGGACTCCGCCAGTGAACCGCCTGATTTGTATGCGTCGAATGTGAAGCTCCATCCGAACTATCAAGCCCGTTTCTTCATTCGACTGGGAATATTTCGTTTTTGTTTTTCACTTCCCTATTGTTACCCTCCCTTTTTCACCCTCTATCCTCCTACCCCCACCCAATCGTTCTATTATCGCATTTTGCTTGTATTCTTGTTTTTTTTTTTGGGCGGTATATTTTTCTTTTCTTTTTTTTTCTTTGTACGTGGCAGAGTTATGAATAAAACTCGAGTTGTATTAGAGCTTGAGTTTGACTTATTTTTATATTCGAAAAACAAAAGAAAAAGCGATGGAAATAAAGAAACTACGTACAACGTTAACTTTTCCATATCAATAAATGGGGATAATCAATCGCCGTGGGCTTTTGAACGTGTACAATGGAGCCATCTTTAAACCGGGACATTTTCCATCCCTTTAACTCGCAAGAATGAGCTTGCGACGCGCAAGTCGGTCAGACGGGATAAATTCGAAATAGTCTTCCTATCAATACATATCGATTCCCGAGGCCTTCCGCTCTTATTCTTTCACTTTTTTCCTCCCAGAGCCAAGACGTCATTTGCTAGTCGTTTTATCGCTCGCTCGTAAAAACTGTATTTCTTAAAGAGCAAGAAAAAAAGAACAAAAAAACCTTCAAAAGCTTTGGCAAATATATTTATCGCGGTCATTTGCACAGATCGATATTTTGTGAAATTCTTTGTGCGGAGAGCAAAAAAATACACGGGGAATCCAATATCGTAAATATTTGGCTATATGTAAACTATAAGAGCGAAATTTAACATTTTACGACTGGCCGGAATCTGATCAGGAATACTCCACATATACCTGGCCGCACACGTACGCGCATAAACAAGGGCTAAAAGCGCGGGTCGGTACGGCAAGAGGGGAGGGGGGGAGAGAAAGTTTTGAGCGCTACGAAAATTTCCCCGGTTCGACGCGTCCGATCCTCCTTTTTTCATATTTCAACCTCTAGTCACCCCCGAACCCGATTATATTCGACGGATGCCACCGCGCGTGTTCCTCCTCTTTTTCGTCCATGTCATATACTTTGACTTTCGATCAGTTGCGCATCGGACTCTTTTTCCCTCCGTACATATTGGACAAATATTTGCCCTTGTTAGACGGGATCAGCGACTGTAGCTTGCGTCACATAAAAAAGAGAAAAATCCATACACGTGCTTTTAATTAAAAATCCGTGTAGCGAAGATTCTTCAAGTTATTATAGCTTATGCCTTTATAGCTTAAGCCTTTTCCTTCTGGGAAATCGAAATATTAAAATAGGCGCTGCGGAAAATAGCCTAAGACGCTAGTAACTCCAATATCCGCGCACAAGTCTTGGAATTCATTGTAAGGGGAGTGGGCAATAAAAGCTCTCGCGATTCATGAATTTCGTGTCCGGAGTAGTCGAATTCAAAAGTCTCCTTCGAGCAGTAGTAACGGGCAAGAGCTACGGTTCCGTTTCACGGAAAGGGAGGGAGCCACGCCTTTGCATGAATTTCCGCGTAAAATGCAGCTCTTCCTCCTTCGCACTAGAGAGAGCTCCCGGGGCTATTTACGGGCGATGCGCTACGTACGTGTGCGGACCCGTCTTCCTCTCTTTCTCCCTCGGCGCACTTTCGATAATAGAATACGCGACTAAAAGAGCCAAGGCTAAAGTCGAAAAGTCGCTCTATCGTGTAATCAGCGATGGATGCGTGGCTATGCGCTTTTCATACGCTTTTTTTTCTTTGACTTCATGGATTATCATTATTATGGGTTAAATAAGGCTTTTTTAAACGCAGATAACGATTTTTGTTATAAAAGCTTGCGCGGTGAGTATGAGAATTTTAACGTTATTTTTAAAACGGTTATTAAACTACTGCCCATAATGGATGTCAGGACATATACCTTTGTTTCAGCTCTGTACCAGGCCCTAAAATTCACCAAATATTTCCTATGTATACATATATTTATCCCTTATTTCAATATATAAATACATTGAAATATAGGATAAATTCAATAAAATTTATATTTAATCTTGTGCAATTAATTAAATCAACATTTTGAGGTGTGAATATTCTATTGTTACCAAAGATGCTCAATGCACTAGTGACACGTTTACTTACAAATGGATATACACAACTCATATTGGTTTTGGTAAGAATAGTAGTAATAACATAGAATATTGTTCATTCTGGTACGATATACCTTCTTTTTGAGTCTGGTGGCTACTTTACGACGCTAACCTTGAGGATTTTTAGATTGGGTGAGTTGTTCATAGTGCCTTCATAGTGGAATGAATTTTAAAAAATTGTAAAAAACATGCTGTTTAAAGAGACGCAACTTCTCAAAAACCCAATAAATTTAGTACCGCCTGGCGCTCAACAAACGCGACATACGCACAAGTTGCAAATAACTTTGTTCTTTCTAACGGTAAACCACTCCTTGCACCAGATTTTGCACCAGATAATAATACTAACGCGATAAGCGAAATCAAAAAACCTTATAATCAATCTACAGGAATCGCGCAACTCGTGGACCAAAACAAATAAACGACGAATAAGCTTCAACAACAAATATTCGATAACTCATTTGACCGCTAGGTGGCTACGGCCCAGGCAAGGCGTCTCGCAAGTGAGTTTACGGAGTTGAGGGCATGTAAGGCCTAATGCTAAGAAGTTTACTCACTCAAAAGTCCATCTACCTTGTAGTGATTATCATAGTATATCACGCCCTGCTGATGGCTAGCTCTCTCTTGTCGAGTGCAGCGATGCCGGAGACTTCTCCAACCAAGAATTGGGAGCTGCCAGTGTATAACCTCCTTGGCTTAGAGTTAGAAATAATATCCGTAAACACCAAGGAGGCTTCTATACCACCAACTCTCGAGGGATTGGACTATCCGCAAGGAGAAACGTCTCGAGTATATATTACTTCGCTTCATGTGTATATCCACATAGCAAATATAAAAGTTATAAATTTTCCTGGCACGCATAAAGTCAGACTGACATTGTTGCATATATTCTGGTCCAATTAGGTCCAGAATGATGTACTGTATTAATCTATATATGAATAATGTGCTCAAAACATTGTCAAGAGTCTAACCCTTCCATCGAGCGAACAAGGGATTTATGGGATATAGGAAAATAATGTTAAATTTGGAATGTTTAGGCATAGGTAACTTAAAAGTAGGTCAGCGTTGGAGTCTAAGACTTGGGCTTCTATCATTACTTATAGAAAGAAGACTTCCTACCAAATTTGGAGAAAATCCATGACCCGAAGGGCTGACTCTCTCCTTGTAAGACTTATCGCGATGGCCCTACATAAACAAATACGCGGTGATTACACGCACGATCGCATCACGCCTCCTGACGTCCTATCTAATTTTATATGTGCCGTCACAGTATTTATTTAAAAATTGAGTTGGATATAAGTTGTCATGCAGTAACTGTTTTACAAATTTAATGTTTTTACAATGAAACTCCTTGTTCAAAAGCTTAACTGCTCTGTCTACTAAGTTGTAAATAATATTTATCTTTTGCTGTTTTGTGTGGTGAACAAAAAGTTAAGAATTCCATTTGAAGCCGTTGCTTTTTGGTACCAATCGGTAATCTTGTTTTCTCTTTTAATTATACTTAATCCTAAAAATTGATCATATTATTTTCAATTTCGTATGTGAATTATAAATATTTGTTGTAATTATTAAACGTGTCAATAACTATTTGTAAGTCTTTATTGTGTACACACATTAAAGTGTCGTCGACATATCTAAAATAAAATAAAGGAGTGCAGTCAAACTTTCTTTTTAACAAACTTAAACAATGTATAGCCTATGTATACCTTGAGGCTAAATATTGGTACTTTTAATTATATTTATCACAAAGTTGAGTCATTTTTGTTACAAAATTGGTGCAATTTGCACAAATAAAAGATATTTCCAAGGGAAAGACTAGTGTTAACTCACAGGTACAGTACTCAATGAAAAAAAGTTATACTCGACTTTTGTAAAAATAAGATTATCGTCCAAGGTTTCTTGCTACCGGCGCTACCTAGACAAGTTAATTATTTTCATTCAGAATGGGTTTATCAACTGTAAGTAGTACTGTAAAAGAAACGATAAAGATAATTTGGGAAGTACTTCAGCCAATAATTTGCAAATTCAAAAAAAAACGATTTAATTAATATTTCTAAAGATTTTTACGGTAAATGGCAGTTTCCAAATTGTATTGGCGCAATTGATGGTCGACACATCCGTATAAAAAAGCCACTTCCGGGTCAAAATTTCATAATTTTAAAAAATATTTTAGTGTACATTTGCAAGCACTTGTAGATTCAAATTATAGGTATATTTGCATTGATGTTAGAGGATATCAAAGCGCAAACAACGCTGGAGTATTTCAAAATTCAAGTCTGTACAAAGGTCTGATACAAAAGAAAATTCGTGTCTAAATTTACGTGAACACGTAAGGGTCCTCTTAGCGTCAAAGTATCAATACTATCAGAGTAATCAATACCGGTCAATTTTTTTAAATATTTTGAGTACGTTAATAAATTCTAATTTACTAATGTTGTTCTTTATAATGCTGTTTATAAAATACATTGAATGTATTTATAAACCATGAGTTAAGGTACATCGATGGTATGTCACAACTTCGATTCTCATATCAAGACTATCTTCGTATGCTAACAAATACGATTCTATCTGTGATAAGAGTTGCTGGACACGATTAATCAGAACATTAAAGGAGGTATTATATTTTGATGTTCCTGATAGCAAACAACAAAATAATGCAACGGGTGCATTCTGCAATTTCTTTTCTTTGAGTTTGTGAATTATAGTCTCGTACGAATGGGCGTATTTGATTGTTGGAAATTTTTTCGATCCTAGAAGGTGGTGAAAATGTCCTTTATTCTTTAAATAATAGCTGAGCGACTTACTCCAATTATACGAGCCCAATGCTTTAGATAAGACTTCATAATTTATTATAATGTTCGTTCCAGGAGGAGCTGGAATCGTGGCAGCAAAATGCACCTGAATAATCGTAACAATCAATGGATCGTCGACCATTTTCGCTTGTATTTCGTTAATCGCATTTTGTGGAGATACTTTAAGTCCATGACGGGCTGTATAAAATAGAATTTCTCTAATGTGCTCTGATTAATTGCGGAACACAAACAGATGTCTCACAAAACAGATGAACTCACAGAACAATGAATAGTCGTCGCGGTGTACCGTAACAGATTGTAAATCTACAATGTTTAAAGTGTCGGGGAATTCTTTTTTTGTTCTTGTGGAGTTAGGTAGTTCGGATAAGGCTTTATCTACCACTTTGGTAACGAAAACCCGTGCGAAGTTAAATTTCCCAATGTTCTGAGACACCTCAAACAAAACGGAACATTAATCGTTCCCGTAATTGGCGAATCTGTATTCTAGAAATTGAGAATTCTCGTATTTTGAGATTTTTCCAAACTCCCGCGTTAATTTTGAGTTATCACAAAATGTGTATTTCGGTCATTTTGTGAGTAACACCGTAGTGATGGGTGGTACAAATGTATGCAGCGAGTGCGAACAAATGACGTAAGAGTCAACGTCAATCTTCGCTTCTAATAAATACGGTTGGCATCGTCTAAACTCGAGCCCAGAAATGCTGCACTTTTGTGGTCCATCACTATTATATTCTTCATGGTTTAAGAGATCATCAAGAATAGGTAGCTCACTTTCGAGTGAAATTTCACTTGAGCTGAAAGTAATAATAGTTAATGTTTTGTGAATTATTCAATAGTATAAAGGGTTGGGTTAAATAAATAAGTCGTAATTGAGCAGTGAAACGAATTTAAATATATTTGGCTCAAAAAAGGAAAAAAACCCAAATGGGAAAAAAACCTTATTATATAAAAAATTAATAAAAGACCAAGTTTATGAAAAAAAAGACAAAGTTAAAATTATAATTTAAATAAACTGTTGCGAATAAAAGAACAAATAAGTAATTAAATTTACGTTAACAAATGATAATGAAAAGTAATACAAAGGAACAAAATAACTACGTTAATTAAACGATTAAAGAGAGAATGAGATAAAGAGGTCACAATCCCTAGAAAGATGGGTAGGTGCGCGTCCGCACCACGTCTCCTCGTCGTCTTCGTCTCCTCGTTTTTTTAAAATAACACGAGACCCGGTTCACGATATGAACGATAACGCGATGCGAAGAAAGAGGAAAAACAACGGAATGCATCCGATTCACGCGAGCTGATTGATATCGGAGAGGATCCTCCTGTTCGTGCTCGAGCTGTCGATAGCGACTGACAGAGGCCGGCGCTCGAGCCGCCCTTGATGACGAAAAGAAAGGGGAGAGAAAGGAGGGTGGGACGAAGACGTCAAATTAGCGACGAAACCCGACGACGAAAAAACAATTGGCGCGCAGGCTCGAAAATTTTCCTCTCTCTCTCCTAGAGTAGCGCGTTTCTCGACTTTTCGGCGACGCGCGCGGGACGAGTGGCAGCGTTTCCGGTCTCCGCCGCATCGTTACGGCCTCGTTCGATTTTTAGTCGTTTCCAACTAAACAGTTAATTTATAAACTAATTTTGATTGTTATTACAGTTATATATGAAAGCAATAACATAAACATAAATATTTGCGTTTCGTGGCGAGAGAGGCAGAGAGGGAAAGATCTAACCTATACGTTTATTCTTTGTTTCTTTCTCATATAGCAGTCTATCTCTCTCTTGCCGAGTGATCTACCTTGAGTCAAAAGAGGGACTATGATATGAGCTCCAGTACGCATGAACTGAGCCTCTCAAAAACACATACTTATACTACGCTTGTTTCTGAAGTAACATACCTATAAACACATTATCTTTTATCTACTACGAGCCCCTTGATCAAGTCCACGATCCCA
>JAPYYQ010002501.1:0-18310 GCA_030522585.1 Anagyrus pseudococci
GCAGCGGCTCGCGTACGGAGCGCCAGCGGCTCCGTTTCGGAGAGTAGCAAGCGTCAGCGCGGTTGAGCCTACAGCGCTCTTTTTCCCTCTCAGTGTAGACACACAGACGCATACGCATGTGTGTCTATACACGATGCGCTTGGATTATTGGCCCCCCATCGAACGGCTCTGCTTGCCGAATCGTGATCGTCGCTTCGATTTCAGGGAAGGACGCCGCCGAGACGCTAACCGAGAGATCGAAAGATCGGCTCTACTTGGATATACACACGCTGCTGCTGCTACTTCGTTATTCCGGCGCTTCTACCTTATTTTGAGGATTACAGCCTGGCTTAGACTCCGCGTACATGTATGATTGCCGGTAATCGCCGCACCTGTGCAACTTTTCGGGGGGATTTATTGAATTTCGATTATAAACTCGCCTCTCGCGCTGGATCAAGCTGCACTTACTACTTTACGAAAACACACGCGGGAGATTTTTCGTTGTCTTTTTTTCCGAACATCGCGAGTAGATCGTTAAAGCCAAGGAAATGCTCGAGCTTTACTCGTTACGTATGCCGCCTCTTTCGCGTGGTACTTCTCTCTCTCTCTCTCTCTTTTTTTTCTTACCCGTAATTGTTGGTAATGTTTGTGTAATTGCGTTTCGCGGAATGTAACGACCCGACGAGAGAGGCAGGGTCAATGCTTTAAATTATTGTTTCGCCGTAAAATTCGCATTGGCAAAGTCTTGGCTCGCGAGTACGTTGGTGAAGCTCGTTCTCTCTCGTATACGCAGGTTTGCATATGCGACGTAAATTCGGTCGTAAAATTAATTGGTAAGTGCTCGTTACTCGCTGAGTTTTTCTCTCTCCATCCTTTGTGCTTACGCTTGCTTTTAAAGCAGCGAAGGGTTCACCCTAGCCAAGCTCATCACTCGCTCGAGCTTCAATTAAATAAATTAGCATATACTTGAAAATTTCCAAGTCGTTGGGAAATTTATTTCATCGTAAACAAACGTATAGGTAAAACCTCGACAAGGCTAATTTTATTTTAGTTTTCGTTGGCGAAAACGAAAAGTTTCGAAAGAAATGTTTTCGATATACTTGTTACCCGATATATAGCAGCCACATCTTCTTGTTTTGCCCTCGAACTCCTCACGATATCTGCCTTTGCTCTTTGAAAGCGCGCAAACAAGCTGAAAGAGTCTCTACAGAATAGACGCGTTTGAAAGGAGCGAGAGATGAAGTGTAGTCCCTTACAGAATACACCGAGGGCCTCCAAAACATTGCGAGAGCAGGCGCGTTAGGCCGTCATTGTGAGAGGCAGCCCATCCGGCTGGCGCACGCGTCACTGTCAGTTGTGTGCGACTTTTTATTTTTCGCTATTCGATGCAAAACATCTCGCTTATAATATACGTTACAGAGAGAGAGAGAGAGAGAGAGAGAGAGAGAGAGAGAGAGAGAGAGAGAGAGAGAGAGAAAAGCCGCGAGGCTACAGCTTAGCGGGAGATTTGTTTACGCGAGAGAGGAAGTAGGATATTTATCGGTTGCATATCGCGTGGCGTAAGGAGCCCTCATCATTCGGGCACGCGCGCGCACCCCCTGCGGCAAGTGTGCGGACCACACCGCGCTGTCTTCTCAAAATTATGCTTACCCCGGTCCCCGGCCAACTACGCTATACGCCCGGCCATTGGTGCGCGTGCCCGAGAGGGCCCGTGTCGCCTCACGCGATATACTCAGCAGCCGTCGCTTTACTCTTTTCTCGTGGACGCGCGAGCGCGCGCCTACGGCCAATTATCTAAATCGATATGGAACAGCTGCAGCGGAGAGAGCTTGACGTCCTCTTCCTTCGTAATCGCGTGCGCGACGGGCCCTTTTTAAATCGAGCATGTAGGCGAAAAAGAGGCAGCGGCAGCAGCTTGGGCCCTCAGGCTTCTCACTATCTCTTTCTCTCTTCCTCTGGCTTGGCATTCTTTAGAGGATTACGCATTCTTGAAGATACTGCTGCTGTTACTCGAACGGCCAGCTTTGCTTGGTTCGTCTAACGAATGCAACTTTTTAAATTGATATGGCCACCCAACGAAAGCTCTATTCAGTTTCGAATGTTATTTTATTTTTTTTTTTTTAATTATGAATCAAACAATTTCTTATGATTTGTCATACGGGCATAATGATTAACGATGTTGACATTTTAACGAATCAATTTTCACACTTTGATCAAGAACTCATATAGTCATACTCACTACAGAAGCATTCCAAGATAAGACGAGAAATTGGGAGAGCCAACGAAAAGAAAAACGAGAATCAATTTTCGAAAGTTCAAAATTTTATAAGCGTATTTGTATGTGCCATTTGTAATCTGATAATTGGATGAGATTCAATGGACATTTTAATAAATGGAACTTACGCTCAGCCTTGACAATATCAAATTCTGATCTGCATTCGTACATACTTATTTCCCGAGCTTAAAGCTGGAGTCCGTGCTGACGGGAATGTTAATAAAGTTAAATCTTAATCAAGCTCGAGTCGGCTCCGGCATTAAGTCGGTCTCCCCATCGAAAAGACAGCTCGGATCCTCCTTTTTCTTCTCCTCCTGGGTATGTATCCTTTGGTAAGGACTTTAGCCATTTTACGCTGTTGCGCGCTCGGACGTTCGCGAGCTTTGAGGAGGGATATACGTGAGGCTACACAAGTTTCAATTAAGAAACTCAAACGTCGCGGCGGTCGATCGTTGAATTCATTAGAGATTCTCGTGTCGTTCTTCCGTTATTTCAAAATCGTCAAAAACTGCAATAGAAGTTCGCTAAAAATCGCAATGACAAAAATCAGCAAAGCGTCCATGTCTCGATATCGTCACCTGAAAACGCATGTTTAATTCATGAGGGCGCGGCATGCGCGCGTGGCGTCCGTCAGCCGCGCATTCTTCAGCCGGTCCTGGCGCAGCTAATCCCCAGCAGCGCCGTGGCAAGAAGAAGCAGCAGCAGCATCGGTGTTTCCCCGGACTGCAGCCCGTCTTTTCCTCTTGCTCCAGCGAGACTGGCGTGATTGTATTTTTTTTGTCTCTTCTTTTTTTCTCCGCCCGTCATCGGAATGCCGCGCGAGAGTCGCGCGCGCCGCGGAGAGCGGAGTCTGGTTCGGGCCGCTTTCCTTGCCGAGAAGCTCTCTCTCTTTCTCGCGGAAAAAAAGTCCGACGACGCTCGGGGCCGATCCATTATTGAAACACCTTCCGGGACAGCTTGGAGATATTGCCGTGGCTACTGGGCTGCCACTCGCTTAACCAGCCAGATTTTAGATAAGCCGGATCTTTTTTAAATCCCGCCGATATATGTATATGCTGATGCGTATGCACGCAGCATACGCCTGGAAATAAATTCTCCGGCTGTACACAGTAGGACATTAATAAACATCATATGCAGAATGTATATTTATGATGGGCCGAAAAAAAAATTGCGAGAGCTGTTATGCCAAAGGATAAACACGTTGCAATTGTCTTTGCAAAATCGCGAGTGAAAAAAATATATATATATATATGTAACGATGCGCGATATTTTGGCTGATTTAACCATTTGACCGGCGGTTAGTCTCGCAATTTGCCTATACAATGACACCCGACAAGCCAGCGATCGTATAACCATAAAAGTAGGCAAAAACCTGTCACTTTATGGCTCTCTCACTTGGCACAAGTTAGCTAGCCTTCCTTTTGTGTCCTACGATAGAGGATAATTGCGCATATAGGCAGCTCGATGCGCATAATACATATTATAATTGCTCGTAATAAACGCGCACAATGCAAGGGGGCTTGTGTTTTTCGGGAGGGTTCGGCTTTGCATTTTATGAACACGACAATGCATTGGCTCTCTCTCTTTCTTTCGACTTGTAGCTTGTAAATGCGTGCGGAGAAGACGTTTTGCATATAAAAAATTCAAGCCGGAGTACACGATGGGGTTTCACCTATCGTTTCGCTCTTAAGTCTTTTACTTCACTAAATTTTTTTGTTGTTTCGTTTTTCTTTTCATTGTTTTATGGTGTTAAAGACGGTTTTGTCGAGTTTTATTGCTCCTCTAGCCTTTGCATTTTTTTTCCGAGGCAGAGAGACGCATAAAAAGCGCATTCAGCATACGCAGGCCTGGCCGTTATTCCTCACCGTTTTTTTGTTGTTAGTATTAAAATTTACCTAAAAACTTGTACATTTCTCCTATAAAAAAAGCCGAGTAATTAAAACTGTAAAGCCAAACGATCGCAGGTGTTAACGCGCAACGCTGAAAAAGCGTCATGCGCGCACGCGTACTACCATAAAACGCCGAGAGCTGAAATTATATTAGCTGAAATTATATTGATAAGCCGAAGAAGCAAGTTAATGAATTTCCACGAAGCAGAGAGCGAGAAGGAGGGAGTAGCGGCAAGCGATTGAATAAAACATATTTAAATCTCGTTAAGGCACGCTCGCGCAACGAGGCTTGTACACTCTTGCGCGGAGAGGAGGGAAGTGGGGGAGGGGGGGCAGCAGCAAAAAGACAGGGGCTCAGAATCTCGGGACGTGATTTTTTCCCGGGCTCTCGACAATTTTCTCGACGCCGCGCGACAATCGTCCCCTGTAATCGGGGCCTCGTTTCTTTTATCCTTTTTTTTTCTTCTCCCTCGCCGCACGGCACGTAATTAACGCCGCTCGGCGTTAATGAGAGCGCGCGGCCAAGGAGGAGAGAAGCTGCTGCTGCTGCTGCTGCAACGCTCGCAGAGAAAGAGAGAGAGGCACGCGTGCCCCTGGAATTCCCGGGACGAGGCTCATTCTTTGGAGCGCGCCGGGGCCAATTATTGCCTCTCTCTCTCGACGACGTCAGCCGGGCCATGCGCGCGCGGCGAAATTTATTCGGCCGCGGCTAAAAGCCCCTGTATATCCCCCCCCCCCCGCGCGCGCAACTGGTAGCAACACACACGCGTGCCACGAGCGCGCCCGCGAGAGAGACCGACTTGTCGATTAGCTGCGCTGATCTTCTTTTTTTCATTTCGCTTCTCTCGCTTCGGTAATTGCGATCCGCTGCAGAGTTCTCTGTGCTACTGCTTTAGCTGCTTGTAATCAGTTGTAATAAAGTGCGCTGGGTCGCGTGAGAGAGAGAGAGGGGAGGCTTTATTCTCGAATCTGTCCTTACATGCCTTGGCCGGTCGAGAATCGTTATGTGGATAAATCAAGCGAGTAGCAGGATAAATAAGTCGAGAAGGCTGCTCTCTTTCGAACGTGCGCGGAAAGCTTATTGAAGCGTCGCCTCTCGAAAAACTCGTACGTCTGCGCTCATTTTCAATTGCCATCCATCTCTCGACTCGAGCGTGTGTATAGAAAAGCCTTTAAAAGCTCGCTCTGGCGTTTACATTCCGTCAAAGTCGCGCGCGCGAGAGCAAAAATCATCGAAACAGCCAAATCCGTCTATGCTCCTCGTAAGAAATTCGAGCTTCCATTCCTCGGCTTCCACGTATGCAGGCCCCATTGGAAACAAAAATGCCTGTGGCGCGCTTATACAGAGGCGCCGCCTCCGCGCGGCATATATACATGTATAAACGCACAGCCGGGGGGCGCATGCGAGGGGCCTGGAGCCGCTTAAGGCCTTGCATATAAGGACGCGATCTCCGCTGGAGATAGGCCGCCGGCGATCTAACTACCGTGCGCGTCCGAGAGAGAGAGAGAGAGCCGCACGTGCGCATTATATGCCGGCTCTAGCCTAGAGAGCCGAGGAGCGCCGGCAGGCTCATTACCCACTAATAGTTCCTCGTAACCGTGAGAGTTTCGACGGGCCTCCCTCTCCCTCCTACACCCTCACCCTATAAACGTGTAGTTCGGTCGGGGAATTTCAATTTCGAGAGGACATGAGCGCTCTCCTCGCTCCAGGCTCCGTGTTTTGCATGCTAAGCGGCCCCTCGGAGGACCTGCTGCTCCTGCCTTTGCTCTCGATGCGCCGGCACTATACATCTTTTTTCCCCCAAAATCTATATCGAGAGCTCCTCTTTTTGCATCTCGACTCTATGGTCTTAGAGGCTAGATAGAGAGATGAATATACATTATGCGTGTGCGTTTCGGATGCCGCTCTTTTCTTTTCTTTATGCTTCCCCCTTCGATTTAGCGACCCTGCTGCTCTCACTTCCCTCGAATTTCTTAATATTCATCTATTATTAATCTGCATATTGTTCCGGGTATCGTAGTCCGCAAGATTCAATGAAAATTGTTTTTTTTTCTTCGGCTCATTTTACTCGCTATAGTTATTTACCCTTGAATGAAAAATAAAATTCATAGTATACATTACGTTTTGTACCGGTCAGTGACTGCGGCGAGAGAGAGAGAGTGATTGCACAAAAATTACAGTCGAGACAAAAAAACAACAAAACAAAAAATGTATAACACGCTTATGTACAGCAAGCCCGAAAACCATTAGTTTTGAAAAAAGAAGAAAAAAAGCGGCATTATCCGAGCGTCCGCAGAAGCCTTCTCATGATGTTAATCTAGATAAGAAACGCGTGTATAGGTAGCCAAAGCCGAGGTCGTCTATACACAAGAGAGCCGAGCGGCGGAGCTCCCGTTACGAATTAGCCGATCGGTTCGGCTTCCCCCAAAAGAAAGTCCCGAAGCGAGAGCCTCTCTTTCTCCGAGCAGGGCTCAACCTGCCGATCATCATCAAGCTTCGCATACACATATATATCCAGTGCTTATACAGCCTCGTATAGTCGGCATATCTCGGGACGAGCGGCGAAGAGCCGAGAGAGACAGCGGAAAGTCAAAGTCGAAATCTCCGGTAACTAGAGGCCCGCGCGAGTCTCTCCCTCTCTCGATATAGCCTCGGCATTTTAACGATCGGCGCGTCTAAGCGACAGATCGCGATCTCCCGTGAGCCTGGGGATTTCGGGGTGGTGGTGGTGGCGAGCAAACGAGCAAACGCGGAAAGCAGGACGAGCCTTGAATCGGCCTGCTCTCGAGCCCAAAGGTGGGGGGGGGGGAAGAGATAGCGCGCGGATGGGCTTAATTGGGCTCCGTGTCGGCGGCGCTATCTCGTCGCTCTCCGGGAGAGGACTGCTCTCGCTTTGGACCCCTAGCTGATTCTCTCTATCCGCTGGCCCTGCTCGTCCGACTCCTTTTTAACTTTCTCCGTTTTCTCTTTTTCTCGGCGTCCCCCAACGCTGGAGAGAGAGAAGAGGGGAGAGCTCTACACGAGCTCTTTTGCAATTCCGTAGAAGTGCTCGTTTTGCCACGGAGCCAAATGCTTTCTTGTTTCTTTATATTTCTCTTATTTTCTCCCTTGTTCCGAAGTCTTTCGAAACGAGACCAGCAAGTGTATATCGCGTTGTGAATATTAATTGTTCGACTCGTCGTGGTTTGCGAAATAAGTGTAACGATATTATCATAAAATATTAAACGCGCCTCCCTCGCCGATGATTTATCCAGCCGATACATCCCACTTTCGGTTATTCCCCGGCGTAGCCTTTCGTTGCAGCAGCAGCAGCGTCTCGGCAAGAGACACTGCTCGGCTTCCGTTTCTTGCTCGTTTTATTTCGCGGGTGTATAGGTAAACTCCCCGGTGTGCCTCTCTCGGCGAAGGGCATGGGCGCGCGCGTATAGTCTCGGATTTATAAGCGAAATTTCAGGAGCCCAAGGGTATCGGGTGGCCGCAGTGTATACCGGTAGCCTCGGTAATTTAATACCTCCCCGATCGTCCGCTGTTGCTACTGCTGCTGATGCTGCTTGTCGCTATTTTTTCCTCGCCACCAGCGAATTTCGCATGTGCCGTGTTTGGCCAGTCGCCGGAATCAAATGTACGCGCGTGCCAGCTGACACCGATCGATCGGTTTAGACCCCCCTAGCCTACGTACACGGCCGTCGCGCAAGTCACTTTTCCATGGTTAGGCAGTGTATCGCTTACCCCCTTTGTTTCGCTCATTATGCGCCAGAGCTTCTTGAATTTTTCTTTGTTGCACCGAGTATAAACCAGCTGTATGATATACGACACGAGCGATAATTTAAACCAGCTTTTTACCCTCGTAACAGTATTTACATCAATATTTAATAACGATCGCAGCTCGATATTGCATCTGAATAATCGGGCATATCGGTCGCAAGAAAAGCTTCAACTGCACGTAATAAAACGCCAAGCGGTTGCCCCCCCCCCCGCCCTCCCCGGACGAATCGACGATCGTTTTTTTTTCTCATTTCGCGACATCTCGAGCCAAAAAAGAAGGGAAAAAGACACAAGGTTAAGAAATTGTTAATAATTTTATTCATGAAACTCATCGGTCCGAGATCGAGAGCGAGAGCAAAATATTGTCCGCGAGCAGGCAATACTTTTCGCATTTTAATTCGGCGCTGGGGCATTAAAAAAAAGGCGCGCGCGCGCGCAACTTTCAATCAATCGTTCAAAATGATTTATTCATCGTCGCGGGGCGCGCGTACACGCGCTCCGCGGCAATATACGCTGTGGCGATCGATCGGCTCGTTTCTTCTGGCCTAAGATCCGCTCGGTCCGGCTGTGGAATACGGAAAGCTGTTAAGACACGTCATCGCACGCCGTCATAAATATTATCCCCAGCGGTTTGCTCTCTCTCTCTCTAGCGAGCTGCAATAATCGTCGCTCCGCTCCTTTCTTGCCTTCTTCTGTCCGCGTACAACAACGTGTCCTAGCCGAGCCTCCTTTCTTTTTATTCCTACCAGTCTCGCGTGTCCCCGCGGAGATATTAGTCCGGCTTGCACGTCTAATGTGCTTCCATCTAACAACCGCGCGACTCCGCAGCCCTGCGGCTGTGGTCTTTCCCCAACGACGGAATAAACATTTTCCCTCGGCCATTGTCATAATTAAGACATTCGTGGCATTTACTTCGATATCCGCAGGCAGCAACGGGGCAAAAAACTCCGGAGCAAAAAGTTTGTTCCGACCGCTGGATTTTGTATCCGTATGACCGTTTCATTTATTTATAAATAAAACATTTTTGCTTGACCATAAGCTTGTCGTATATAGAAATATAAGGAACCAGCATTTTGACGATTTACTTCGCCGAGGGGGAGACGATATAATTACGAATGAAATTTCATTGTTAGTGTTGTATTACTTGTACAGTGTAAATATTACTTTGGTATGTACATAAGTTTTCTTAAATAATATAACGCGACTTAGCTAGCCTCAAATTCCGATAGAAGTTTTTCCGAGAAATTGGCCGAATTCCGTGCGATCGGAATGCGGCTTTGTTTAAATTGCCGATTTATCGACGATGTGCACAAAGGTACCGGCAAACAGCATTTTAATAAAAATTATAAATATGATGTTAACGGAAGGTTCAAACGAACGGATCAGAACGCGCGAAAAAGAAAAGCTGCGAGGAGGGAGCTGAGCGACGCCGGTCCAAGTGGTGTGGCCGGGTTATCGGCCCGGTCAGGGCCTCTGGCTAGTGTGCGCGGGGGAGGACTAGCCTCGCTCGTGGCCTCGCGCGTGGACCGGGAGTCGGAGAGAGTTCTAACGGGCCAGAGGGAAGAGGAGTGCTTAAACGGGTACCCTCCCTGGGCCCGACAGCCGACAGGCTGACGGCGCACAGCTTTGACAAAATTAGCGCGAAACACGTCGGAATCGGAGCTTTCGTATTTCTCCTATGCAATTTACGGTAATCGGAAGGGAAGGAGGCAGATTCGGCGACACACACGGCGGCATGTTAGATCAGTGTAAACATTCGACGCTGCTGCAGCAACACCGTTAATAAATAGATCAGTTGTGGCGAAGAAGCAGGATGTCCGACAAAACGGAATATTTCAGGCATTGAGAAAGTGTTAAAAGACTTCTTAACAAAATTGAAGGAAATGGAAGAAAAATAACGGACAACAAGAACAAGATGATGGACATCGCAACGAAGATAAACAGGGAGGCTATCGCCGCGAACGGCAGTATCAGTATCGATTTCATTGTAATTTTTATGACATCAGATTTTTTACTATGCTCATAGCACTTTTTGTTATGAGCTATAATAATTTTTAATAAGTCATTTTAATAGAAGGTATTAGAATTGTATCAATATTTCTCATAATCCAAGACTGTCCCATAGTAACTACAAATTATAGTAATTTTTACGCTGCTTATGATAACTTTTGCTATATCGTTTCTCTCAGTGCATGTGGAGGGTATAAGAGAGACCCCGCAAAGCACCAGGTGCTCCATTCTGCTCTCGATTAGCTTTGCTCTCTTTTAAAAAACGCGTAACAAGCTGTTCGAGCTGGTGTAAGCTTTAGGCGCGCGATAAACGTTTATTTATGCCCTCTCCCCGTGAATTTTGGTGCGCAGTTTTTGCGGCGCACGCGGAGATTGTGCCATTCAATTCTCATTCGTTAATTCGCCTCGTTCATGCATCTTATCCACACGAAGAAGATACAGCCGGTAATTTAAGGTGCACACACACACACACACACACACACTCCTTTTCCACCTCTCTTTTTCCTATACATCCACTTTGTTCCTTCGTCTGCTTTTCTACATACATCAGTATGAAACAGACTGTTTAAATAAAAATGAATTTGTGCCATCAGTTAACATAGAGAGAATAAAAAAAACAGAACATGCAATATTATTTATAAATAAATGAACGCGTGCAACGGGTTATTTATGGTTTGGGCTGTTATGCTATAGGTATATGTGTATATTGAATACGCATACGTAATGCCGATACTTTTCAATTTCGCAGCGTACAGATCGGAGGGTGAAGAAAGTCAGGAACTTCGAAACCGTAAATCAGGCGGCCGGAGTCCGTGAGTCTGACAATTAATTAATCGGTACTAAATTACAGTTTACAGCACAGGAAAAAGCCTTTCTCTCTTCGCGGAGCTTCATCGTGCGCGCGAGAGCACTCGGCTACCCCCTCGACAATGCATAACTCAAAATTGAATTATTGCCGCAAAAAGGCGAAGGCGGGCAGGATAGAGCGCAGAAGGGAAAGGAGAGAGAGAGCTCGCGCTGTATAATCGGCGCGCGTCGGCTCTTTTGACTCCGGAGACGATCGTCAGCGAGCGCGCACTGCTTATAAACCGCGAGAGCCCGTTTTTCCGGGGGGCCTAATTTATCGGCACCGCGTGGCGTCCTCGCAATAGCAACGGCCGCGTACGCCAGCCGAATACCAACGAGCCGTCTTTGCTGTAGGTTCTCGCGCGTGTGTCTAGCGCCACGTCGGCGTTCGCCATAGCGCTATCTCCTTTTGCCCGTAGCCTGCTTTGCAGCCATTGGAAAGTTTTAATCTGCTCGCCAACCAACGCACAGACAATAGCCCTAGAATTTACAACCGCCAAATTAAAACTCGAGTCAATTATTTTTTTTTATTTTTCGTTTATACCCCCGGACGAAAACGTTGCCATTACACTTTGCGCAGGGCTGTTCTACTCCTGAAATTTTCAATTTGCGTCATCGCAGTAATAGCGCGTTATAAATCACGAGGTGGTCAGGAGGAGAAGGGGGAAGAGGTTGGCGCGGGGCGCACTCGAAAAAAGCGCCATAAATAAACAAAAGCCGACGCGAAAATGAAGAGAGCCCGCAGCAGCGGGCCTTAGGCTGCTTCTCACGCTTAGCCTTTTCTCCCTCTCTCTCTCTCTACTCTCCGGCGTGAGCGGGCGCGAGATGTGGCCGCGACGCACATAAATCGACGCCTAATTAAATAATTACGGAGGAGGCCGGTAGTGCGCGGTTCTGGCCGATTTAATTGGCCACCTGTTCTGTACCGGCAGTCGCGCTGACGGTAAGGGGGACGGAAGCCCAAGAAGCACGCTCAGAGGGAGAAGGAGCGCGAGGGTAATTATTCGACGTCAGTCGCAGGCGCGAAATGAAGACGAGACGGAGCGTATGGTAGCGCCGGGGATCCCCCCCTCTGAGTGCCGAATAATTGCGCAATTGCGCACGCTGCTGCCGGGCTACGTGACAAATCGCGCGCGCGCGCATACCTGCCCACGATATTCCCGCGCTATCAGAGTCATCCTCCTCTCCTTCTTCAACTCTCTACGCCAAGCTCGCGATTTATCGCGCCCAGCTACTCGATTTGGCCTCTACCCGACGCTTTCACGCTCGGCTTTGCTTTGCGTCTTACGTGTAAGGGGGGAGAATGGCAGGTTCTGCCCATGCCAAAGGAGGTAGCTGGTCGTTGTATAGCCATGGGAGCGCGCGCGTGCGCGACCAATTATTGAGATGATCGCGCTTTGCCCCGGCTCGTAACAAGCTTGCCTTTTTGCGCGAATAGAGCCAGCGCAGGGAGCACGTCCGATATACCCCTAGCCTCTATACGTGCCTTTTAAACTCTGGCAAAGTGTGTGATTGGCTAAGGAGAGCTTGCTCAGCAGATAGGTACACCTTTCGGTTTGGTATTTGTCAAGCGGCGTTAAATGTTTGACGCTTCCTTAAACATCCGGGCAAAACTGGATTAAGAAGCGGGCAAATAAACAAGCGACGATTTTAAAAAGCTTACCTGCCACGCCGAGAATAAGAATATCGGCGAGAGAGCGGTATAATCTCGGCAAGTGAATTTTGAGAGCCCCGAGTACGCCCGGGGTGCCAACATATCGTCAAAATCGTCGTGGCTGTACCGCTTTAAATCCAACGCATTCCGCGACCAGATATGGCAGTTTGCAATGAGCCGACGCAATATCCGATGACTCTCGGTCAATGTAGACACGTTCGCGCGTCTCTCTCTCTCTCTCTTCTCTTGGGAGTTTGACGCCTGTAAAGCCGCTTGGTGGCTCGATAATTAAACGTGAATCGGCGAGCGTAGCCTCCCACGGCTCTGACATCGAGACAGGTATTGCTTGGCTTGAGCCACGCGCTTGTGTCTACAGCCTACTGACTCAGCAGGGGACGTCGGGAGGCACGAGCGGCTGAAATGTTAAATGAACGTCATGTCATTTAGCTTGCGCGAACGTAAGAGGAAAATATCTTGAGATGTATGTGTGTGTGTATACGAATATATATACTATATATTTTTCCGCTGGATGAATGGGAGATTAATATTGCTCGTGAGCCGAGATTATTTTACCCTGGGGATTTGCTGAATTCGCGCGGGAAAATAGCCTCGATTGCATAGAGTTTTGACACGGACTCGAGGTTGTTTCTTTGTAAAATTTATATGGACTCGTTTATTATGAAAATTGCGAGTTCGTAAGAAAAGAATGAGTTATAAGCTCTTTTCAGAGGGGATTCGAAGAGTGCGCCTGCTAGTAGGCAACCCAATGCACATCTCGCACTGGATGATTGTGTACGTTCTCTTGGTTATATTTAGTAGAGTAACAGTTTTCTCGTTGTAAAAATATTTCAAATTGTATTAAATATGAAAACAATGGTAATGAATTCGTTATCAATAAAGTTTCAATGTTTCAATTTAACGAGACTTTCCAAAACTCGTGTAAATTCTCTTTTAACCTCCAGCCAGTGGAATGAACATTAAAAGTACCATTTTCAAACCACAAAATCCCCCAACAAAACAATTAGTTTATAATACGCGTGTTCCACCAGCCACGCTAGCGTACTTACGAACGCATATAGCTGATTACATTCTAATCAGCAAAACAACCAAGAAAAAAGACAAAGGCAACAATAGCGGGTAAACAATGAATGGGGGAGGGGGAGGGCTGGTGCAGAACAATAAATATATAGGCATGCAGCCTCTCGATAAGCGAGACGTCGCGGGAGGCTTGACGCTTGCCGTATCGCTCGGGCTTCCCTGTTTGTCGTCGCCGCCGACATGCCCGACTTGCCCAGAGGTGCGACGGTCACGTTTCCAGAGGCGATTGGCCACGTGCGCCGGCTCTCGCGCGCGTATCGCAGTGCTCGCTATTCTGATCTCCGCGACACAATGCCTATGCTCTCTCTCTCTCTCTCTCGTACTCGCGCACGTTTTGCGACTACCCAACGCTTTCGCAGAGGTGACAGACTGATGGACTGCTCGGCCTCTCACCTTCCTCCATTGTAGCTCGTTCGCGTGGGTCGAGACTGCGAGGAGGAAGGAAGGATATTGTCATTGTCAATATCAATCTGGATTTATAATTTTTACAGTTCTTACTATAGCACCTATCATATTGTGACGCTTTTTGTTTTTTCGTAAATTATACGCAAAAGTGCAGGTTACTTGCTACCAGGACGCGCAGCTTGTCGATGATGCACTCCGAATAAAAATAACGCGAGCGCGCACTTTCACCCGAGAATCGGTAAGAAAAAAAAACAACGAGCTTCGTCGGATTTCCATGTCGGAGTCGCGCGGCTGTAATTAAACGTAAGAAAGCTCCGTGTAAAAATGTCAGCGAGAGGTCTTAATGATGTTATATAAAAAAGAAGAAGAAGTACATATGGTATTGCGGGAAGGGGGGGGGGGGTAATTTATCCTCGTAAAGTCAGCGCGGTGTGCTTTCGCGCTCGGTCGCGCGCGGAGTCCGCGTGAAAACAAGCCGGTGAATATGTACAGGCAAAAGTAAGAGGTGCGCGTAAACGCGGATGAAGCGTATAGAGGGGGAGTGGGGTATACAGGCGGTAGGCAAGGGATCGAAAGTGAATTTATTGCGGCTGTATAAATCGCGCGCGAATGCCTTACACGCTCGCGCAGCAGCCCACACGACGACGATCGTTTCTCAAGGAATTTCCCGCTTCTGGAACGTCGCGCGCGCGAGCCGCGTGTGCGCGCTCTCGTCTGCAGTATGCATAGGAGTGAGGGATCGGCTCCTCGCGCCCCGGGAGAAAATTTACGGGCGCGTGCGTGCGAGTCCTCCTTTGGCTTTATGCTAATCGCCAGGCTCCACGGGGGGATCGTCTAGCGATTGCTCGCGGTTTTACAGCCCGAGGCTTTACTCTCTCTCGCGCGCGCGCTAGATTTCATTTTTCCCGCCCTCGGTGAATCTCGCCGAGAGCTGTGAGAGCGCGTGCGTATGTAGGTGCGTGCAGCAAAGCGTTCGCCAGCCGCCGGGGATGTGATATCCCTCGCGAGGGCAGATGCCGCGCGAACAGTGTTTTGCACCTATAATGAATTGGCTGGAAATTTATTTCATAATCCAGCCGGGGCACAAAGAGGGGAGAGGAGTGTAGGCAGTGAGGCTGTAGATTCGGACGTACGAAAAATTCCAAATTGCAGTAGGCTGTCGAGTGCGCCGGCTCTTTCTCTTACATCGGCGTAATTCAGGGGATAAATGAAGCGGCCGGGGCTGAGATGCGTCTGGCCCGCTGGCAACGCGGTGGCTCCTCGTTTTCGGCGTTTGGCCCCGGTTATTTAACGAAAGCTGCACGCATATCCGAGTATACTCTCTCTCCCACGCCAGAGCACGATAACTGGCTCGAGAGCCCGTGGCGTTCGGCTGGTGGAACGCGCGCGCGCGTCTCGTCCACTTTTTTCAGCGGCAAAACGGAGGCCCCGGGGCCAGCCAGTGAGGAGTCGCGCCCCCGCTCTCTCTCTCTCTCCTACACGCGGCTGCCAGCTGTATATAGCGTGAGAAAGCCCGAGGTCCAAGAGGCAGAAGCGGGCCGGTGTCTTCCGACTCGCGCGCGCAGCTGAAAATTGCGACACGCCTAATTAAGCGGCGTGTGCTTTTCAGGAGCCGCGCCCGCCGCCGCCGCCCAAGCGAATAACCAGTTTCCAGATGAGTAATTGCCGCGCGGCCCCCCCGGCGCCCCGCCGACCTTACACGCCCGGGAAAATATAACCGCCTTCCCCCCCTCTCGCTCATCTTCAGCCCCGTATCGCTTCACGCGAACGTTATTTCGCTCGGGCAATGGCATATCCTCCTTGGGAAACAGCCGCGAGGGCTCCCTTCTTTATCAGCACGGCGATTCGACGAACTAGCCGAGATTACGATCAATCAGTGCGTATAGCGTGATAAATCCCTATGTCTGGCTCTCGTTTCCAAAACTTCCAGCGTGTGTGTACATGATTTTGAAAAAAGCTCCCGGAAAGCATAAGGAGGCAAAAACAATAGCCGCGCTTTCACTCGGCACGTCTCCTCGATTTTTCGGGCGAAATTAATAAACGATCCCCGGCGAGTGTGTGTGTGTATACGCGCGTGCTTCCGCGCGCCATGCGAGGGCAATCACTGCGCGCTCTATACACGCACGTATATCCCCCGAACGCGCGTATAATCACGGCGAGGACTTTCTTCGCCTCCGGCAGCAGCAGCAGCTCCGAGGGAGATAACGCACTGCGTTCTTACGACCCCGGCCGCTTCGGCCTAATTGGCCAGGAATTTTAGCCTTGCTCGCTTCATCAGCCGAACTTCATGCCTCTCGAGAGCTTTTTCCTGTTCTCTCTCTCGGCACAAATTCGGTTATTACGCAGCTTACACAGCTCGGCTGGCTATGATTTGCTGTAAAAACGCGATGTACGTGTGTGCCTGCGTAGATCGCGCGTAATACGTCATTGCCGAGATCTCGAGCGCGTGTGTAACATACGTCTGCTTTGGCTCTGCTGGCAACCCCTCGCATGTATAACGTAGTGGAGCTCACCCACAATACGATCGTTGACTCAAAAGTGAGTCACACTATCGCTTATATACGCGTGGCTGTGTTCTAACCGGACTTTAACCTCCGCGATTACCGCCTCTCTCTCTCGTCTTTCATTCAATCCTTTTGCTCTTACGTCAGGCCTTTCATTGAGTCGTTTTATTTAAAGACCTTGTGTGTGCGTTGCCTGACGGCGGATTTTTCAAATTTTCGATAAACACGCAACGTCTGCACTCTTTCGTAGTCGAGTCTTTTGGCAAACACAGACGCGGGAAGGAAAAATTTTTTTGTTCCTCTGTTTACCGATGATACCGGCCTCTTTTGTTGAGTGAAAGATGATGTTGCAAGATGCAAGAGCGAGCAGGAGCCTAAGGTGGCTCGTAGACTCTTGGTTTTACTATTGAGCCCCCGGTCGTAGCGATGCCGAGTGAATATCAAGGCCGAGCATTAATTTTCATGCTCTGCGTATATTCACGCAGCTCGGTGCGAGAAAAGGAGAAATACAGAGCGAGAGAGAGAGAGAGAGTGAAGGAGGAGAGGGGGCTGTTGCAATGGGTCGCTTTAGCAATCTATAAATTATGATATTCTATTGTTATTCCAGAAACAAAGAAACTTGCAAGTTTAACTCTCTCGGGTATATCAATGGCCAACGCTATTCCGTGCGTTTGTACGCGAGAGCGTGTATATAGCACGCGCACTTATTATATAGACTTGGCGTCTGGTTGGAGAACATGCAAACATGCGAATATAGCGGGCGTTAAGGTACACAGAGACACGGAGAGATCCTGCATAAAATTAAGCGATCCGAAATAAAATAATCAGCTTATGGTTATCTCTCTCGGCCTCCTCGCTTCTATAATCCCAGTGAGAAATGCGCGCGGGCTACTTCGACAAGCCTATATACATATATACCGCCTCTACACACATAACGAAAAGAGAAAAAAAAGCTGCTCCTTGCACGAAACGTCAGCTTAGTCCCGGGGCAGTGGGAGAGGGCTCCACGCGCGTGTCTACCAGCTCTGATCTCGCGATGGTGCCGGTTTATATAAGGAAGCGTGTTTCTCGCGCTACCAGGCGCGCTCGCTTCTCTAATCAGCCGCAATCAGCCGCAGTCAGCGACGCACGCGCGCTGCAGAGACGCAGGTGCTTCTCTCCCCTCCTCCTCGATCCCTGAGAAACACACATTCGAGGCTCGACTCGTTTTTTGCTGATTCGCGCCTCACTCGTCTGCCGAATGCTGCATATATATATAGATGCACAGGCTTCTCCGGATTTTTGCTTCTCTTATCTGGCTCTCTCGCGCCCTTTTTCGTTCGCCCCCTGTGTGCGGAGAAAGCTTAATGGCCGAGAGAAATTTGGGACTTTCCGTGTACGACTCCTTCTTCACCCTAACCTTCCGTCGCCCATACCTCTTCCACGACCAGCAAGTGAAATTTAGATTGCGTCCGTAGATTCGACCGGCTTGTCTGTTTCCCTTGCTTTCATTTCCCGTCGTAAATTAGGAATCGACATGGGTTTTTGGTCCCTGTGACTTCTCGAAGTGTTATCAACGCTGAAACCATCCGATTTCGACGCCTAATTCTTCTTTCGCCGAAACGTGCCGAAAAACAAGTTGTCTAATGAAGTCGCAAACTTTTACCTTTCCTTATTCGAGTTTTTGTTTACATATAGCATTTGAAAATAAAAACTCTATGCCATAGGCTGACAAAAGTGCGATAACAGAGAAAACAGATAGAGAGCATTGATAATGCAGTAGGCGCACATCCTCTCTCTGTCTTTCTCTCTCTCTCTCTCTCTCTCTCTCTCTCTACCGGTAAGTGGAAACACGCATTCTCCTGTACCTCTGCTGCTTTTGTGATTTTCTCACACCTCGCATTC
>JAPYYQ010002502.1:0-18307 GCA_030522585.1 Anagyrus pseudococci
ATCACAAGAATGTCAGTATATCCGAGCACTACTATGGACTATTGTAATTTTTACTAGAATATTTGTAAAAATTATAATATGTGTTTTCTCAGTGTAGTAAAAGAAAAAAGCATCCCAAACGGCAGTCCAAGAAAATCGCGAGAGCTCACCGGAGAGAGGAAGGTGTGCATATACGTGGAGCCACTAAACAATCCCGAAACGCGAAAATAAACGTGCATTTCCATAAATACTCGCGACGGGCAAGCGTAGTTTTTGTCGCCTCTCTCCCTCCATATATCTCACCTCGGACGCGGCAAAAGGCGACGAGAGCTGAGTTACAAGCGAGAGAGAATCATGCGGCGAGGATGCCGCTCTGGGGAAAGTTAAAAATGTAAGTCGAAAAATGACCGCGTGGAGGAGGAGGAGCGGGGGACCGAAAGGAATGGGCGGGCGCAGAGAGCTTTTTTCGAGGAGCCGGATAAGAGGAGGGGAGGCGCGATCTCGAACCGGTTTTTCTTTTTACCCCGTGAGCACCGCTGCGTATGCGCGGGAGGGTGAGACAAAGGAGTCCGAAACTGAAAAGCCTGATAAATTTGAAATCGTTGAGGTGTTTCTTGGCTTTTCGGGTATATGTGTGTTCAATGTGGTGTGTGAGTATGTGTGCCTGTATCGGCTATCGGATAGCCCATCTCTCGAGAGCTGTTTGATTTCTCGTGATGTACGTTAAAAGCTCGTAATAGTTGTGTTGGACATAAGTTGGATTTACGAGCTGGTTTAATTGCTTTTTAACTTGCCTTTTTACGACCGAGTTAATGTTTGTTTGCAAAATTTTATGATGTTCAGAGCATTGTCGCCGAGCTGTTGAATACACTTGTAATTTATTCATTTTTAATTTTGAGTGCGTAATAAAATATTGAAAATTTAATGTGCATAGGTGTTTTATGAATAAATTGCTTATAAATTTATTTGTTGAGTTGATTGAACGCGAATAATATGTGTTAATTTATGTTTATCGATTTATTTATCAGTTTTTTAGTAATAATATCAAACTTTAATTTCTCCGTCAATAATAACTATAAATTTTATAGATGAACTTTATTTATTTAATCTGCATAACTTATTGATCATAACCTAATTCTTCAGAATGAAAATTTTAGATATAAGATACTTTTTCTTATCTACGATTATCTGAACTAAGTTTTGTTATTCATCATCTATAAAATAAAACCTAATTAGACTACAGCAGCAAACTCCTTTACTAAAAACTTTTAATTCTATTCCGGTAAATTTTTTTAATTCCACACCAATTACCATACAATTATCCAAAAATAGAATGAAAAAAATACGAATTTAATTAAAGCGTATAATCATAATTTAATAACAAGTGCAACCGCGATGAAACGTTAATAAAGCCTAGGCCGCAACGTCTTATTTCCCCTCGAATTACCAGTAACCGGCGTGAAATTTAATTTTCAGCCATCGCAAATAAGATTACATCCTTGTTCATATACGTGCATATATTTACCTCGGCTCGCTCTCTCTTTTTCTCGCGAAGCAAAGAGTCTCAGTGCAGGAGTCTCGTAAGCTGCGCGCGCTCAATCGTCGTCGGCCACGCTGTCCGCATGCGCGCATCTTGATACGCGACTCGGGAGGAAGCTTGTAATCAGATACTTGAGTAAAAGAGAGAGAGAAAAAGAGGGACCGAGAGAAGGGGCCTTGGCGAGGGCCCTTATCCCAAGCGCGGAATCTTTGGCGAATATCGGTGTAAAAATAAAATCGCCGCGATCTCGCCTGGCTCTTACTCCAAGATGGCTGCTGCTCTGGGCGTGGCTCGCTGCTACTGCTGCTGCGGCTCGTCTTTCTCCTGGACTCCGCTCGGGGACTCTTCTCCAAGACTTGTTGAAATTCCGCGTGATCCGCGGGCCCGATTAGCCGCTGTCCCTTGCTTATCACTCGCGAGGATCGTGCGCGCGCCAGCTCTTTCGCGCCTCACTTCGTCCGCGTCGAGCCCTGCCGCGAAGGAGCCACGAGCGCCCCGCCGGCGGCCATCTTGGGCCAGCTCGCGTGTGTGCTCGCCCGGCGTCCATCCGTTCTCGCTGCTCCCCCCGCTCCTGCCTTCCGCAGCACTCTACCCGACTCCTCTTCTCGATCCCCCCTCGCCTCCTTCCTGCCCCTCGTCCTACCCGCTCGACATGCTCCATCTGCCTGGCTTCTACCCTTGTGTGTTGCCCCGCCGACGCTTAGGCTTCTTTGTCGATCTACTGCTTGTTGTGTGTCCGTGAGCGAGTATGTGTGTGTGCATGTGAGCGAGTGCGTGGCAGCTGGAGTGGTTTATACGTGTAAGTCAAGCCTGGAAAGATTGTTGTAATTTTTATTATTGATTTCCGATGAGTTTTGCTTTAGTGTAGTCTAAATGCATGCTTTAGTTTTTTTAAAAAATTCTTGCGCTTTTATAGATTTAAAATGACCTTATGTGTGTTTAACCTAACTTCTAACACTTTGTAATTAGAGTCTACCATTCGAGACAATTTTAACTGTTGTGCGTAATGCTAATTGTAATAAAATTGATATTTATTAACCGACTTAACAATAACGTAACAAACTCACTGACTAAACTACTGAAATAAATTTACAAATAACTATGATTAAAGGAGAACGTTTCGGACAAGCTTATCATGGCGTACAGTGCACGTACGCCGAGAAATCAATACTAAAGTGTTTTTATGCTCGTGTCGGTGACCTACCTCGGGAATCACGCCAGACATTAATCAACGCTTGATGCTGTATTTTTTCCAGCAAGAAACGAAAGTCATAATGTACATCCTTGACATTGTGAATTTTTAGTTTTGCATCGACGTGCCAAATACGGTATAGGAATTGATTTTTTTCATATCCTTAAAAGTTTATCTCATTTCGAATGCTTTGCGTATTATAAATTGACATGTCTCAATATTTAAAAATGATAAATTTCTTAATTATTTTTCCAGCTCCGAGATCTTGGAGTCGCAAAACGTAAAAAATAACATTGTTCATTCTTTCGAAATTTACGATTATCTAAAAAGAAAAAGAAAAAGAAAAAGAAAACGAGTACAGCGGGTGTACGGCAATAAAAGCCTCGGAGCTGAAATCGCGGGACAGCATCGGCGGTGCTGTAGATGGCCCGACGGTCAAGCCGAGAGGCCGAGCTGCAGCTTTTAAAAGGGTTCAGCGAGCCGGCCCGATAAAATTCGACGCAGCCTCGGATGGATTACACGGCAGGGCCTGTTCTGGGCCGCCGGCGGAGAAAAGGAGCAAGTGAAGAGAGAGATTCCGTTCTCGCGGCCCTCACCTCCCCCGTTCCTCTCGCCACGAAGAGAAGACTTCGGCCTGGTAATCGCGAATTAAAACGGCGGCCGAGCGTGCGAAATCCCGCTCTCTCTCGCGAGCCGCGCCGAAATTCCGAGAGCCGCCCTTCTCGCGCTCTCCTCCCTGCTCTTGGGCATTCTTCTCCGACGCCCCTTCCCCTCTGGCCCCGCCAAAGGCTAGGCCGTCAACGCTGGCACTATACGTTCTCGAGAGCTCGCGTGCGTAGTCGTGTCGCGGGAATATCTCGTGCGTGCCGGCTTCTCGTCCGCGTGGACACGCTCTGCTCTCCTTGGGAGGCTTTCCTCCTAAATCCTCAGCTTCCGTCCCAAGAGCCTTGCTCTTCCGTGACTCCCCCCCAATCCCTCGACCCCCCTTCGCACTCTTTTTCTGTTTTTCTCTCTCTCTTTCGGCTTTTATTTGTTTTGCTACGGGAAGCCTCGGGATGGAAAGAGCCTAAAAATATCCATATCGGTAAGTGCAAACGGCTTGGACGTGTGTGCGTGTGCAGATATGGAGTAGAGTATAGAGAGAAGCAGAGTAGCAGCGTTGCTGATGCGGAGCTTGCGGCAGGCAAGAGCTGACGAACTGCCGCCGAGCGGGAGAAGGACGGGTAGAGAGGGGGAGAGAGCGAGAGAGGGGAGTAGCCGCAACGTGCCGCGGACGGTGAGAAAGAGAGAGGGCGGAAGAAAGGCGCGCCGCGCTAGTGGCTGGCCGGAGCTCCGAGCCTCGGAGTGGGGGTGAGCTCCAGCGCTCGCGCGCCGATGGAGGGGGAATTTCAGAGGCCATCTTGGCTCGAACGCGCCTGCGTCGGGCGGTCCGCATTGCTTTGACACGTGCCGCCGCAGCCACCGCCGTGGCGCTGCCTCGCTCTTTCTCTTTCTCTCTTCCATGGATGCCGCAGCCTGCCCGGCCTCTAGCCCCCCTTCTCTCTCTCCCTCTACCCTGATGGCCGCGGAACAGCACTCGGTCGGCTCCTTTTAATCGATATAATGCTTTTTTGCGATTGTTTACGCGATTAAGCCTTAGGGTTTTTTGCGTTTTTGCAATATTCAGTGCGGTAAGAATCGCTTACTTCTGCTTAATACCAAACATACCAAGTGATCTTCATTGTTTTTTAATTCGATGTACTTTGGACTTTTTACATAAAAAAAATTGATTTATTTTTACAAAGTAATGTTTTACAAAAGAATTACATAAGTTAAATATTACTATAAAAAAATAAATATCAAAATAGAGTGCAATTATAAAAGATTAATGCATTCTACAACTTTAATAATTTATTTCTTATTTAAAAAACTATTGTATTTTTATTTTTTTATAAAATTTCTGAACAAATTTTAATTTTATCAAACAATTATTTTAATACATTTTTTCACATTTCAACGACCGCTGTAGCAAAAGCTAGAAAAACAAAGCTAACCAGAAATTTCCCAGGAAAATTATACCAGCATTGCATTGGCAATTCGAATGATTCGATAACCGGAGCAAAAGCGGAAATGCAAACGCAAGAAAATTAACAGCACATGCGATAAACAGTGCAGCGTAACCCAGAAAGCAAAGGCAGGGGGGCCCGCCGGATTGTACGTGCGCAGGCACGTTCGCCGAGCATAGCTTGCGCGAGCACGGACGCATCGATTCTCTCGGCATTAGTCAGAAAAGAAAATCCGTAATAAGCGTGTAGTTTCCGGCAATGGAGGAGCCCGAAGGCCAATAACCGAAATGTACAGTCTGGGATAGCGAGTGGCTGTCAGATAAACAGAGAGAGAGCCGCGGCAGGCTAATTTATTCGCTCGCAAACAGGATCGTGAGCGAGCTCGTAAATACGGGCGCAGCCAGAGACCACGACGTATCTCGCTTGTATGAGAGCCGACTCGGCTAATTCGACATGCGATTCAAATAATTAATAAACAATCGCGGCTGACGCTCGTGCTTGCTCGCGCGCGCGCTCGAGTTATGCCGGAGTCTCCCTCTCACTCGCTCGTACACGCACTTGGAATTTCTTAAACGCCAGACAATATCTCCGGGGGAGTTTGAAAACGTTCGCCGCTGCAAAATGGGCTCTCTGGAGATTATTGCGAAAAATTAAGCGCGTAATAACCGTTGCAGTATTTTGTTCGCTGGAAACTGGTATGTATGCCCCCTCTCGCCGGAATTAAAGATAAGCCGAAGAAAAGCCGATATCTCGCGTTATGATCATAATGAGCCTCGTAACTCGGCGAAAAACAAATATCGCGCTCTGGCGAAATTCAAAAGCGTTATACGAACGAGCCATGATTTGGCTAGGGGCGGCAAAACGGCAGTGATAACGGGCTCAGATAAATAAAGGCTGATTTTAAAGAACCGCACGGAATTGCAATAATCCGAAAAATATGCATCGATTTACACGTCGTTGCGATAAAAGCCCGTGGCCGCTAATGATCATCCAATCGTTCCTTGCAGACTACCCGGCGACGTTTGCAACGATGAGTTTACGTATACGTTTGTGGCAGCTCGAAACAGTCCAAGCTTTGAGAAAGAAGCACATATTGGCTGCGGACGTCAAGGAGAGAGGACGTACACGGCAGGGATAACCGGTTCGGCGAAGAAGATGCGCCAGACAATCGAGAATTGCTATCTGGGCGTGTGAAAAAACGAGGGTAAGAGGCGTCGATGTTGGCCGACGGTACGCAAGTCTCGTGCGTATCCGACGGGAGAAAAGTACAAGGGCGGCCGTGCGAGTTTGTACTGCTTACAGCGACACGCGGGAAACATGCAAGTGTTATTTTTATTTTCGTCAGCGATTGGAAGGGGAGGGCAGGGGATAGTGTTACGGGGTTGGCTCGAGAGCATTTTCTCCGCGCTGAGACGCTCTTGCCGACGGCTGATGATATTTCATTGGGGGGTACTGTAATGAGCTTCGCGCGCTCTGTGCCCGTGCTTTAATGGCGCTTTTGTTGTTGCGGTATATAACACAGCGTTGTTCGATTACTTCACGCGAAATTATATTGCTCGGGGTTAATTAATTTTAGCGGACTTTTTCGTCGCTTAATGAACTTCCAGCCTGTGACGTATGCGATCCCCCATTTTTTTCTACGTGTTATTGATACGTACGCACAAACACGTTATCTCGAATAATTTAAGAATAATTCAATGTCGCGTCTTCCGCGTGATTTAAATGTTTTGCCTCTTTTAATACAAAATTTTGAGTTTTATAATGAACAAAGCCATTTCTCTTAATTATCATTAAGTTTGAAGAACACTTATATCGTCTATAAATCATTGAATAAAAAAATTCATATCAGTAAAAGAAACGAAAATAGGTCAACGAGGAACGATCGGTCAGCGTTTTCCATCGTCAACCATACCATCCGAGCGAAATTACCGCAGTACCATACTCCCCCGAGCACTTGCGAAAGAGCTACAAGCTCATCAAGAGCCCACCGCACCTTGCCATATCGGCGCGCGCATACATACCCAAAAGTAAATAACGCGAAAAAAACGGGTGTCGAGTGCTCGGCAAAAGTACACGCACACGAGGGGGTGAGGAAGGGGAGTCCGAGAGCGAAACAGAGAGGCCACAGGGTGGGAGAAGGAGTGATCCTCGTTGCCTCGGATACACGCGTGTAATTCAGCCCGCGGGTGTCCGGCTGTTTCGCATTCGGGCCGCGTATCTCGCACCTACACGGTTCGCTTTTCCCCTCCTCCCCTAGCCTCGCTGGATATGCGAGAGTGTGTGCGAGGGAGAGAGAGAGAGAAGAGCCGTCGTCGTCTCTTACGTGCTCGGGCCATCCAATAAAAGTTGCCTTTGTTTGATGGGCGACTAAATCGGGCTAGCGGCCCCCTAATGCGTCATTACTGTCGGGCTTTACGGGCGCCTCGTATCATTTCACTTAGGTATATTGATATGGCAACGAGTTCTCCCGCTCGTCCAAAGCTGAGAGCTCCAGCCGGTGCTGGTCTTTCTCTCTCTTGCTCGCACTCTCGGCTTCCTTTAAAGGCCCCGGCCGTCGGGCGCGTACGCCACAGAGCGAGAGGTCGTCAACGAACACACCGCTGAATCGGACTACCTCTCGCTTCAGCTCCTGGTTCCTGACTCCATTCGCCCGACGATGATGCTTCGGATTATTGCCTTATTAAAATCCTCTTTGCACTTCGTTTTCTTCTCGCCACGAAACGCTATAAGGGGAGAGAGAGAATGACGGGCACTCGAACGCTCCCTACACTGCGCTACACCTAGTGACGTTCCATGATTTGACTTGATATACCGAAACGAATGGGCTTGACGGAAAGAGAGACGCTTTCAAGAGTAATCGATACTCTCATCTTTTGTTCAATAAAGTGCGATAATTTTGCAGAGTTGGAGATCGCGAGGCGTTGATATTTCGAGACTAAATTTTATTACTGTCTCACTCTCTCTATAGTCACGATGATAATAAAGTGGTTCTGCAACGGTTCGTTTATTAAAAAGTTTAAATTAAAACGGCGGAGTTTCAGTTTTTCATAAATCACGGAAGAAACGCGTATTTATCGTTATTTTTAACATTTATCCAGCGATAAATAAAAATTAAATTAAGTAATAAATAATAAACGAATCGAAAGCGCACGTTTGAGACTCTAACTTTGGCAGAGGACATTATTTTAAAACGCCTGGAATTGCTTCTTTCTAGTTTATCCGCGTAAATAATACAGCGCGCCATTATAAATTCATGCCGTGCTTTACAATGACTACAAATAATTTCGCGCGTGCGAATAAAAAATTCATAATAACGATCATAAAATCGGATAGATAATTTATCCGCGAGCTTGTAGAAGAAAAAATGACGTACAGAGCGAGGAATTTCATTAATTTGTACTATATATAGAGAGCGAGAATTTTTATGTCTTTATCGCGCAGCCGAAGCAATTCAATTTATATAAGTGATGCAAAAAAACAAAATTTAGCCATATTTCAAAGTCATGTTTACATTTCGCTAGCTGGGCAAAACATTCGTCACAGCTTTTAAAACTTAACGGGAGATTTTCTAAAATAGTTTTATTGCACTTGTAGCCCTAAAACGGTACTTGTACGGCCCATAAAAAAATGCTCGTAAAAGCATCGAGATTACTTTTTACGATTCCGCTACCTGTTCACGAAAAATGAGAACAGGTATTTGACAAATCTGCACCGTTTTCCGTTTTTTTTCTCCACAAATAAATTACTGAAATGTTTAAAAACACTGCAGTTTTTTAATATTATTACGTCAATTAATGAAGATTGAAATAAAAAATCATTTAGTGTGTGAAGAACAATGTGCCTGTAGAATCTAAATTCTTTTATAAATACCTCACTCGCACAAATGTAACAATATTACACTCATTAAAAACCAAAATATTTAAATTTTCTAAACTACGTCTTCAAAACCTAGATCATATTCAACAACGAAACATTTTTCTCTAACCATTATATTAACAAATTCCACAGTTAACAAAAAGTCTCAACGTTCACGCAGACACGAACTTTATCGATCGAAACCACTTGGAACCGTCGCAATACTGCCGCACTGGTTATCCGACGGCAGACGAAAGCTCGCACTGTACTCCCGATTCCCCGCCTCGGCGTCGGCTCCAAATCCCAAACTCTTATCAACTCGATAACGGGCCCTCAAATAAACACGCGTCTACTCACGAAAAAATTTCCCGTACAACTCGCGGATGCGTGTAACGGCACTCTTGTTGGCGGAACGTCTGGCAGGAAACTGAGGAGCGATCGTAGGAGTTAAGCCCTCGGTAAAAAAAACGGCGAAGCGAGAGCCGCAACCCGACCGTTTCGCCGTGTCCTTCGAGAGCTAGGCCCAAAAGCCCCGCCGGCTAAAAAATAAAGGCCGCACATAGAGCCAGGCGGCTAGCTAAGGGAGTGAGCGAGAGAGAGAAAAGGAGCAGGCTCGGCTAAAGTGGGCATTTGTGCGGTTTACGAGGTCACGGCGAGCCGTGTCCGTCGGACCGCTAGCCGGCAGTCAGCGCGCGTTGTCATCTGGACTCTCTCGGGCGCACTTATACCCCGTTGGACGCTGCGCGGCGGGCGGTGTTTTTTAACCTGCCCCGGCAACCCTTGGGCTAGCGGTAAAAAAGCCGCACTGTTGCAGGAAACAGCGAACCCCGCGCGCTCATTGTTTCTCTCTCGATAGCCTAGAGAGGCGCACAACTGCATAGCCTTGAGATTCTACGGCAGGGCTATTTTCGAGCGCGAGAGCCGTTTTTTAGGGCCCCGGCCTCGAAGGGGACCGACTCGTTGGCTCCAAAGACTCTCCAGTGTGTCGGTGCGTGGGTTGTCTTATTTTTTTAGCCTGTCGCGTGAAAAGAGCGAGAGAGGGACCTTGGCTGCTCGCGGGATTTTTTTATTAGCCTCCGAGGCGAGAGGGACGCGCGCAAGGCAATCGGAGGCTTGGAGCGTGACTCCGGAAGGTAATTGCGACGGGTTTTATTTATCTTTTTTTTTGCCGAGGGAGGCCAAGCACAGAGCCACGGACAGGTAAAGAAGTGAAAAATGTAGGGGGCTCGGTGCAGCGGCAGAGCTATACGCGCGAAATATCGGCTCTACGTGGGCCGATTCCCAACGGCTCGTCTTGGAACTGCGCGAGAGCCGGGCTCTAACGGCCAGAAGAGATTTTGCTTTCAAGAAAGGAGCTTGGCTTGTTTAGGGCGTTGTTAAGGCAACTATTCCACGTAAAGTTAGCGGAAGTTGGGGGAATAATAGAACTCTATGACTGACCGAGGAGGGGAGGGACGTACTGGATTGATTTTAAGATCGTTTGGGGGAACTTGATGAGACGCAAAATGCTCTGGATTATGGCAGAGCTAATTTTTTTACTTCCATTCTCGCTTTAGAAAATATTACTAATCTGAACATTTTAAAGTGCTATTCGATGTACTGAATGGCCATAAAATTAATAATATGAAATCTCAGTATACGAAAACTCTAAAGCAGCAATACACATTTAAACGGTGCTTACGCCACCGGAAGCTCTAAAGATGGAAAACTCCACACGGAGCGATCAATAAGTCAGCTGGAAAGAATTCCGGAAGGAAAAACGACGCTCATCCGGCAAAGTTGGAGAAGAAAGAGCGGGAGCGATTACTTTAGAGCGACTCCGCGAGCACTTTTCGCCGGCATAATCGCTTCATTTCACAACGTCCACAGTGCTCCGGGGGCCATCGCCAAAACGAGGAGCCGTAGGAGGACGAGAGAGAGAGAGAGAGAGAGAGAGCCAGGAGGAGCGAGCGTATAACCGCAACTCTCGGACAGCGGGATAGTAAATCCGTGACTTATCCGGCGCGATAAATAAGCGGCACTTTTGCGGGAAATCGCGAAAACAGCGCGCCCGCAAGAGAGAGAGAGGGCTTACCGTATCTCCTCAGCAGGAGGGGGTCTATCAGCCAGCTCGAGTAACTCTACCGAGTGATGAATTTAATTATTCCCATCGCGTGTGTGCAGCAGGAGAGAGAGGAGCAAAGAGGGAGGTGGAAGGCGTGTATTTACGAGCCAGATAAAAGTTCGAGCGTCTGAGTTTTATCGCGGGCAGCGATCACAACCCCCCCCCCTACCCCACACACACGCCGTCCACCTCGTTCACCACGCATTTGGACTATACTCCTAGCACTTTCGTGCCCGGCGTGGGAAGAGGAGAGCTCCGTGCGTGTTTTATTTTCTTGCTTTTACGGCCGTTTTCGCAATGGATCTTGAGACTCTCTCTCTCTCCACTGTGTATTTCTCTTATGCTCGATGACCTAATACTATGTACGTATAAGCTCGTGTTCTGATAGTCCTTCGCGTTTACTGTGATTGCACTGATTTTTACGACGGAGTGTTTTTTGTTGGATTGTACTGTGAATTGGATGTACATTTGTGCTAGTCAGCGCTTGTAATGTTGAAATAAGCAGGTTTTTAATTGGTAACCGCGATGAAAGACCTGCATTTCGAGAGATTCTTATCGCCTTGCACTTTTTCCGTATCATTACGAAATATAACCGTTGCTTTCAAGACTATCATGAAATGTCTGTCTTTTTTCAAAAAATAAACGTACAAACATTTGATTTAGCGAAACACGACCTTAAAAGTAGGATTTCCGGATATTGTTTCGCATGTCGCGTTTCTCTCGCTCTATCGCGTAATTGATTGTCGCTCGTAAATTGCATTGGCTATCGATTTGGTTATCGGTATACGGCGCTCCGCGAGAAACATTATGCGCCACTGGCTGCTCGAATGTAGTGCAAAATTAATTAATGAGATAAGGACGTAATTTCATTGATGTAGCGCCTGTTTATGGAAAGAAAATGCGCCGTAATGATGCCGACGTTTGTGCCAAACGAGACGCAAGCTCACTACCAAGATTTTATTTGCAATAAATGTTGGATTTCTCATTACTACATTCGTTTATGCACAAGATAAATGAAATTTATCTTTTCTGATGAAAATAAAGCTTGATTCTACCATTTCAATTCGCTTATTTACGGTTACACTCATTCACCGCCAAAAATCCCAAAATTAAAGCCATAATTCGCGCCTCAGTTCGACTCGTCTATCAAAGCTCAAGCTCCAATATGAACCAGCTGCCTACATCATCCAGCAAAAGTGCATTCTATCTGAAAAAGGATTCGCACGAACCATACTTCAGCCGGGTGTAATTAACTCCGCGCATCAAAGCCAATAGAGGCAAAGATCGATATTACGAGGTCGGTAGGTATACGTATAGTGCACGTGCGGGGTGAAAGGTCGGAAAAGCGGCGTGTTTATAACGTGCGCAGGCTCGCGCGAGCCAACGTTTTTGCACGTTCTTCACTCGTACGTCAATAGAGCTCTGCTGCTGCTGCAGATACGCGGTGTGGGCCATAGGCAGAGGAGCAGGACGCTGCGGCCGAGGCAACAAGAGAACGGCCGCGCAACCAGAGAGCCGTAACGCGCAGCCGTAACTAACCGGATTCCGCGGCTGCGCGATGCCGGGCTCTCCTGTGCTTCCCCATACGCTAGATGGCAAATCTATGGGCTCATATTCCGAGCGCGCAGCCCGGGGGCCAAGGGCTAGGACCGCGGCCGCCAGCCAAATGGACGCGGCAATAACGGCCCGTTAACGCTAATTCGCGGAATTCTGATTGACGAGGCCCCAGCGGCAGCCAGACCGCGGCAAGCGGCTCCTGCTCTTTCTCCCCCGTTGCCATCCAACTCTGCTCTCTCTCTCGCTCTACCCCCGCCCCCTCTCTGCTGCTGCTGTCTCTGTTGCTTGCTCGGTGGCTTTTGCCGATGCGGCTATTGCGCGGTCGGACAGAGGGGGCGGGCCCCCGCACTGCGCTATATACCGACTTGCTGCGCGAGCCAGAAATCAGGAAAGTCCGGGGAACTACTGGTTATGCGCCGGCCTATGTGCGTGCAGCCCTCGAGCCACTATCGATTTTCAACGCTCTCTCTCACTGCTCGGCACACACTGCTACAGCTATGGCTTAGGCTGTTTTCGGCGGGCTTAATTATTCGGAAAAGACGCTGAATGCCGTTGGATATGCTTCTTTCCTGTATGCACAATGCGTATTTGATAATCCCCTCGTATTTCACGAGATCAACCGCGCGGTAGAGAAAAATGTCCGAAAAGAGCATATCGAGCAAGAGTCCAATGCCGCACGTATACGCATGCATCACATTTTATCCCATTAAAAATCCATCTTTGGCCAATGAAACAAGCATTCCCGGCTCCATAAAGGCGGGACAGCTGATCGGCTCGTGATGGCTGTACCAGTTGGCTCTCGTCGTGCTAACGAAAATACGAACAGCACCCAGGAGACAATGGGCCTCGCAGGAGATTGGCCGAGGAATGGAACAAGGCGCAGTAGCCGAGAGCATAAAGTGATCAAGCCCCCACCCACTGTACACCCACACGAATACGCACATACATCTTCATAGCTCGGTGTGTTTTCCTCGAGGCTTACCCTCCTCGAGTGCACATATCGAATTCCCCTCGTGTGTCACGAAGGTGTAGCTCTCCGATAATGGGGTGACGATCAGGAGCCACCGAGGAAGCAGAGAGCCCTTTGACCGGCCCACCCCCCGCACGCGCTCGCTTGATTTAGGACAGTCCACCTATACCCGGGGACGCCTTTTCGTCCCCTTGGCGAGATCGAGGCAGCCTCTCCTCTCACTGGATCAACTCGTTTATCTCGTCCCCCCCATCAACGTCCGATTTTTCCGGGCGGCCAAGCGTGTACGCGCGAGAGGAAATACGAGCAAGGGCGCGGTCTCGGGCTAAGGGTAAGGTTTTTCCTCGAGCCCTCCCGGATAAACGTGTGTACTTGTATATTATCTCCCCCTTCATTACGCAGACTTATGTTGGCCGTATCATCGGCCTGCTATACGCTTTTACCGGGCTTCTATTCTCTAGAATAATGCTCTCTTTCTCGTGTATGTGTATACACACGCGTGCGCATATTCGTAAGCGCCTATAGAAATTTCCACGCGCACTTTCGAGCGCCTGCCCCGCGATAGGAACTCTTGCTTGGAATACATGAATATTTTAATAGGATTCCGGATTTCGTTTTTTTTTTCGTTCTTTTCTTCCTTTCGGATTATTTTTCTTGGGAGCTAGAGAGCGCTGTGTTATTACCCCGAGTCGCCCCCTATCAAAATCCGTCGGAGTGATAAAGCTGGACTTTATTTTTCAATGGGAACTTTATAATCCGCGCCCGTATCGCTTGAATTATTTTCTCGCTCGATCTTGTGGCCGCTGGAATAATGTGTAACTTTATACGTATGATTTATTGGACTTTTGATAATCGATGGACAATAATTATGGCATTGTAAAGCAGTACCGAGGCGAATATTTACCCCGGTGGTAAAAGATCAAATTTATTGGATAATTTACACCTATTAAACTACCAGGCGAGTTGAAAAAAAAGGGAAAAAGGAGGGAAAAAGCTAATAAAAGGAAAAAATATGGCTAGGTGAATTTTCAATTTAGATAGGCCGCTTGTAAGCGCAGCAGCGTATATATCTCCCGGCGAAAATCTCAATTCCAATTAGGCCACACGCGATAATCTGAAATCTCTGAACGCGCGCTGTAGCACGAGAGAGAGAGAGAGAGAGGGGCTTTTTAGCTCGCGCTCACGTACTCGCTCCTATACACCGCAAACCGTTCTCACTTCTGCACGACGCGTTTTCGCGCTTTTACATTATGCAAAATTTCAGGTAGAGTCGTAAAAACCCTTCTCTCTCTCTTGCGCCTGCGCTCGCCTCCATATTTAGACTAGCCCACAGAGCTCGCTCTCGTGCGGGGGCTAGAGGGAACAGATAAACGCGCGCCTCCTCTCCGCGGCCCGCTGCGCTTGCCGATGCTGATCTTCCAAGAAAACTCGTATAAGTTTCTCGTGTAGGCTGTTACGTCCTTCTCTCCCTACCCCCTCGCCACCTATCCGCCCGTTTTTGCTTTTCTGCGCGCAGCCCTGACGTTTTTACGACTTTTTATGCAAGCCTTATTCCATATTGTTGCGAAAAATATAAGATCGAGCCGATAAAATACTCGTTCTTATCAATTCATCTCACTCTCTGGGCCTTTTCGTCCCTGTCGACGTGTGTGCAGCGTGCAGTGACAGGATTAATTTACGACTCGAGCCCGAGCAATAACTCATCGGGCGGTGATAACAGAATATCCGAGGTTAACAAAAGCGACTCTTTTGAAATTATAATTTCCCTTTCGCAATGAGAACGCGCCAATAGAGCGAATTTCGTTCGCACGAGAACTGGCGCTTTTGAATTGCCGCCGTTGCGCCTCTCAAAATCTGTTAATTGCCATTAGCTCACCCCGAGAGGATTCGGATCTTTATCCTCTTTATTAGATTAAACACACGCCCGAGAGAAGACAATCCCTGCAAGTTTACCTCGAGGGCGGGGAAAAAAAAGCTCTTTTCACCCGGAAAGTCCAAGCGTGATATCCTGGCCGATCGCGGTGTTGGCAATTTTGGAATAGCCGCTGGGCTGGAGATTAGGAGGAGCCCGTGGGCCGAGAGAAAAAGTCTCAGTCGCGACCACCATAGCACGGCGTGGCGGGGAGGGTAATATTACCGGATAAGAGAAAGAGAGAGAGAGTGGTCGTAGCCAATTAAAAGGCTAATAACAAGCCGCCTCAGCTGTCGGTCCTGCCCCCCCCCTTGCCGTCGGTCACTCTCTTTCTCCGACGAGCTTGCACGCGCCGCCCGTTAAATTGCCTCCTTTTGCTTTCTTTTATTAGTCGCGCTTGAAGCGGCAGCAGCAGCGCCGAGAGTCGATATTTCCTTCGATAAGCGAATGGTAGTTGTACCGGCGCGCTGCTCAGAAAGAGCACAGCACCGAAGGAGGCAATTTTCGCTTTCAATTAACGGCCGCGCGCCGTCGAGAGCGATTTCTTCGGCCGCGTCACGCGTATCCGTGATGACGATAATAGCGATGATCTCGGTTGCTGCTGCTGGTTTGCTCGCTCTACTCGCCCGAGCTGTACGTCTCCTCCTCTCCGTTAATGATCTCTCCTCTCTCTTCGTCTCTTTCACTGCGCTGAACGAATTGTCGACGACGCTCGCGGGGTCAAGGCGAGCCTTTCTTTTTTCCTTCTCTTTTTAGTCCGGCACTTGTGAGCGTGTGCCGTGTGTGTGTGTATGCTCGGATAATTTTGACGTTGTTACGCCAAATTGTTTTGCTAAGTAATACACAGCTCCGTTGTTGTTCCTCTATCCCCCCCTCTTTTCTTTTTCTTCCCTCGAATCTCAAGTCGATTGTTTGTAATTTGATGTTTTCGTGAATGGCCGCGATGAAATTGCCAGGGGATTTTATATATTTTTAACGAGCCTGAATTATGGCTGCGCGCGGGGCATCGAGAAATTCGAACGAGAATTGGCGAAGTTTTTTTTTCAAGAAAAGGGGGAAAGGGGAAGGAAGATGTTATTCGAGCGTGTAGCAATACGGAATTAAACGTTTTGCAATTTTAAATTTAAATCATTCGACGCGACTGCAATTTCGCCTCGTGATAATTCGAGGGTACGTTTATAGAAAATCGGAAAGAAGCTCGCATTGTTTTTCACAAAAAATAATCTTCGTAATGATCGCTTGGCAAACTCGTGGTTCGTCCGTGAACAGGCAGAAACGGAATCCAGCGTCTGGAGAATTTCGGAATATTCAGTCTCGGGATGAGTCTCGGGAGAGAGAGCAGAGACAGAAAACAAAAGTCGAAAAGGAACTGCGAGGAGATATCAAGTTAGGCGCGCTCATTAGCATCTCCGTCGCTGCTGCTGTTCCCTCCCGAGCGCCAGAGTGGTAGAGACGGCAAATAAGCCGCTTTACGAACTCCGAAACGAGCAGGCTGACTCGTTGAGAGGTGCGCCCGGATTGTCTTTCTCGCGTCTTTATGCCGACGACACTGGATTCGCGGCTCTTTCAACTTTTCTTGGCTCGGCCAGACACGCACGGATACAGAAGCAGTCTCTCTCGGCAATTTCGCAATTTATATTCCAGCCTACCGGTATTCCGCCTGCAGTCGAGAAAGAGCTTTTTCGCATATCCCGCACGTACGCGAATATCTTATTGCTATGTTTATTTCAGCAGGAATGGCTCGGCAGAGCGGCCCCTGCTCTCGATTTACGAGCCGCTCCTCTTTGTGTTGTCGCAAATTTAATTAAGCTACTGACACTCCACCCCCCTCCCCGTTAACATGTCCGTCCTCTCGCGTTTAATTAGCCGACGAACAAAAAAATCATACCTATACCTTACCAAAATGCAAAGCATGCGTGAATTCTCGCTTTTTCAGCCTATACGTACGAATCGCACGCTCCTACCATAGCCACATTTCAAGCCCTCTCTCCAATCAATCCCCCAACGTACGAGAAGTCGCGCGATTAGAAAGTTCAGTCACGAAGTATCGGCAAAAAGCCACTACAGCTCCGTAAACTTGCCTCTTTTTCCCTGCCGAGAGGGAGATAGTCGTAGAGCGTCAGCGGTAATTCATGTGATTCTCTTTGGGGCGCAAGCAACGACGCCTTTAACTTTCATCAATGCCCCTTTGTGACACTCTCTCGTCTCTTATGCCCGAGAGCCCGTTGCCCGCAGTCTCGCGCCGCGACTGCGAATAAGAGACGGAGAAGAAGTCCTCTCGTTACGTTCCTTTGGCGCGAATCGAGCGGAGAGGCTGATTCAAGTTTACGAGGCGCGCACGTAACGAACGCTTAATAGCCGCCAGTGCGCGATATACCTCGCCCCTGCCCGCTCTGATCTTTGCCGACCGACCATTCGGACCTTCCCTCTTTCTCACTCTCTTTCTCCTGCTCAACGGCGGACAGGTTTTGTTTTGCTTTTTACAGCCTGAAGGGAGTAGAGCTTCGATCACGCAGATATCTAACGCGTCGTCGAACGAGCTCGTGTGTAGGCTGAGATCCCGAGATCTATTTATAGACTTCAAAGCAGCTTAAGATAAACGCGATCGAGGAAATGCAGAGTATGCCAGGCATTTTCTTGCGGCCACGAGAGAGAGAGAGAGAAAGAGCACGTATACGACACGCCATATGTGCGAGATATCCGCACGAAAACTATGCGCTTAAAATTAAATTACAGATTTTATACGGATTCCGTAAAAATATTAATACACATAGATCTAAACAATATACATATTTGATGAGGCAATTTTAAGAATAAAAAAGGTTAAAAAATGTATAGTTTACTTGTTTTATTAAATAATAAACACACGTTGAAACGATACTACATAGGTAAAACTCAAAAAGATATTACATACGTAGCCGGATCGCTCGGCAAAAGCCAAATAAAAACAGGCCGCAGATATTTTAGGAGGCCGGCCGAGATATCGCGGCTTCGCGCAGTTGTACAAGCGAGCGCACAGAAGAACTTCAATTCGAAAACACATCTTCGCAAAGAGTAGGGGAGGATGGGGCGAGTCGGCCGATTTTTTACTTTTTATTTAATTTACAAAAATCTATTAGAGTTAAAAATTAAAAAAAAATACCATTAGTTACT
>JAPYYQ010002503.1:0-18293 GCA_030522585.1 Anagyrus pseudococci
TTGTAACATTGGAAGTATATCCGAGCAATGCTATTTGGATATAGCAATTTTTACAATAGTAGGTTGTAATTTTTACTAGAAATTTTTCTCAGTGTATATTCTCTGTGCCCGAAGGAGGAGGCGCCGAGCGGAGGGAGTGGAAAGTGAAACGCGGAGGCGCACACGCGCGGAAAAATATAATCGAAAAACCGAGTCTCATTCGTTTATTTTCTCTGCAGACTAGCGGGACCTGCTGTGCTGCCGCGCACCAGACCCCAATGCACATTTGCCTTGGTAATTCGCGATTTTACCTAGTCTTAAGCGTCAAGGATGATTGAAGTGCGTCGGCTGAGACGAGGATGTTTGTCGCTTTTCAAACCGAGATAATCGCTATCTCTCGCTGCTTCTCGTCGTCGTGCTCGCTACCGCAGCTTTATGTGCTGCTGGTATTGGAAAATTTTCTTACGCTGTACGGCTGCTGTATTGAATTAGAAAGTTATTGATGGCTTCGGCTCTCTCGGGCGGTTTGTTTATGCATTTCGAAGTACTGGGCGTTGGCAGATTGGCTGACGACTTTCCGAATAAATATTTATTTTGCCAACGATAATATGAGAGTTAGAAAATCAAATGGAGATAACCTTTATCGATTTATCGATTAACGGTGTGTGGCGCGTTGGATTTTTAAGGCTTTAGAGCTAATTGAAAGTAATGACTATTAGAAAAACGTTGAAATAACAAATCTTTATTTGGGACCGTTTGTTTGTTGTTGTAAGACTTTGAAATAACGATTTCTAAAACTGACGCAACGCTTATAATAGAAATACCAGGGTTTATTCAAAAAACATATTTTGTAATCTTATTTAAATCGTAATCTAAGAAAAATTTTATAATAAGCTATATATCGTACATAACTAATAACGTATCATTCAAATCGTAATAAAAGAGATCAAGTTGAAACAGAAGAAAAAGAAAGCAAAATTTAATATACCGATAGATTATTAAACGGTAACCGCGAACGAACACGTAACACAGATACGGATTTGCATGATTAATCTAATAAGCAGTATATACATCTATACGATTGGCATAATTTCGCCGAGGCTGTAATACAATAGAATTCACATCGATTTTTCAGCGTGTGCGCTCTTTATTGTTAGGGCAGCAGTCATCTCAGCCACATCTGATTACCATAAGCTTTACATGTCATTATCTAAACAAATCGGTATCTCAGGCCGGAGATCAGGGTCGACGAAAAATCCTGGATATACATCTAAGCCGGCCGGATCTCCTCTCGAAACTTGGCGCCTATTTTGAAATCTCCCTAGATCTCTAGCTTATAGGTGCGCGAGCGTATACTGTATATCGTTGGAGGGTGAAGAAAAAAAAGCGGGACGCAACAAATGGTTATTCCCAGTGGAAACGCAAGCTCCGTAATAAGCGTATTGTTCAATGGCCGATGAAGTCCAAACGAGATCGCGGACGATTAAGCGCGGAAAAACCGGGCTAAGCGCGTTAATCAGGCCTCGCGATCGATTATACCGATCTATGCGCGGCTACAGTCGCCGATCGCTCATCGAAAAGGAGAAAATTACGGCATATCAAGCCGACGACTTTCGCGGTCTAATGGGCCGTGCGTACGCGCGTACGCTCCGTTTATCTCGCGCGCTACATTTTTCTCTCTTTCTCTCGTGCCGCCGAGAAAGTAAAACGCTCTTCTAGCCCGAGAGATCGGTAAGAGGACAGCTCGGCCCGAAATCTCTGGCACTTGCGCGCGGCGCGGCAGATAACGACTGCTTGTTGACCGTACACCGGGGGCCACTGACGACTTTATCAGGGAATTGCTTCCGACTTAACGCTGAAAGCCCCGTTGCCTTTTCCGCGCGGCGGCTTGCGGGGGGATTTAAGGTTAATCGATCGTTGAGAGACGACGCGCCGGTTTTTGAAAATGCGAGCTAAAAGGCCAGCTATCGGTGTAGGCAAATGATAATAATTAGCGCGAGCGTGAATTTCATCTAGATTTAAGCCTTTTAGGACGCGTACGCCGCTCAAACAGGAACGAACTTTCTAACGAGTTTTCAAAATTTATCAGCATGTCACTTGCGATCCGATTTTTTGTTTTCGTTTGCGCCGCGCGCTTATAACCGCTTAACGAAAGCGGTTAATGGCGCTTAAGTAAAGCCGGGCGCGAGAACGAGGCATAAATTTTCAAGTGCAATATCAAGAATCTACATGCGCGCGACACATACACACACACGTGCTGAGGGGAGGGAGTGTCCGCAAACGGGCTCCGTATAAAACATAGCTGTACAACCGGGCGTCTATAATGGACGATACAAAGCGACGTTAGCCGACGATTAAGGTATCCCGGTTTTATTCGCGTTTTCTCGAGCAAAACCGCGGATTACGATCGCTAGTGTGTGTATGTTTTCAAATGGACGCGCCGTGTGTAAATTGCAAGTGAAACGCAAGAAAGAGAGAGATCGCACAGGCAGCAAGCGTGCAATGAAAGAAAGAAAAAATCAGGCTGGAACAGCGCAGCGATCGATCGGCATTAGTGGAGGCCCACTGGCGTTTTATATAATTTCGGTTGGGTTTCGCCAACGCGGACGTTATTAATTTGTCGCGAATTCTTTTTCGCGCTAATGGCCAGATCGAGGGAAATGCTTCTTATCGATGCGTACAACGGTAGGCGGAACATTTGCATGTTCACCGAGGGAGAGAGAGAGAGTGGGGAATAGAGCCGATTTTTCGAGCGGACTATTAGGTAAGCACCTGCTATGTAATCGCAACTCTCCACCACTCCACGTGTGATGCGAGTGAAAACTACCGCTCGGCTTGAAAGAATTCATATGCGAGTCCGCGTATATCTTTTTCCCCCAATTAAATTATCTTTTTTATTTTTTTTATAATGGCTCAACACGTAGTCGGCTTAATTTCTGATCGTTAATCCAGTGCCCGATAAAATCGTTAGAGTTATTACAGAGCGATTGGAAAGAAAAGGAAGCGATGTTGTTTCGGCGCGATAAGCTACTCGGACTTTGGTCTGTTAATTCGCACACGAATTCAGCAAGCCGGTAAATATTGCTGCCGCTCTTTTATTACACTTCCGATTCGATATATCCAAAGAAACATTGTACGTTTTTCTCTTCGTTACGTCAAGTTAAGGAATAAATAAATAAAAATAATAAACTGAGAATCCATTACCCTGAAATTTATCTTCTTCGATAAAAATTCACAGAGATGGAGCGCACGCAATCGCCAAAGGAGAGATAATTTGCTCAAAAATAAAAAAAAACACACAAGGCATAACGCATAGATCATGGAAGGCGCGCAATGACGATGTCTGTTTAAGACGTCGATTTGAAAGCACGCGTGAGAAGCGATCTTGCTCCCTCGGCCAGCGGGCCGTCATCGTCCGTATATGCAAATGTCCCGAGAAAAATGCGTCTCTTCTTTCTCTCTTCTCCTCCACAGGGCAATGCAACGGTGAAAGGCTTTTCGGAAAAAAGGTAGAGGCCGATTGTGCGCCGTGGTTTTTTTCGAATATACACAACTCCGCCACAAATTTTCGCCCGGCGTGAAAGTTGCCGCTGTCGGCGGCGGCGATAATATGCGCTCTCTGCTCTCGACGAGACGATTCTTTTGCTCCTTCTTCTCCGTTCAACATTTTCCTCGCTAATTTGCTATGTTCTCCCATTCGAAAAACCATAAAAACTTCGGGTGGATCGAAAAAAAGCGATATAGGTATATGCCGCCGCGTCGATAATTAGAACCGATCGTTTTCGATTTCCCAACGCGGCGATCCTCTCTCCGTACAGCCGAGAGCCGCGCGATTTATTGGCTCGATATGTGGGCGCGTGGGGGGCCCTCTTGTGTCCCCGAAGTACTCCTGAAATGGTAAAAGCCGTGGAGGCGTAGTCAACGGAATCATTAGGACCCCATCTCCCGCGCACGCGCCGCTCCGAGCCGTAAGGATGAATCAGCCAGCTAATAATAATAAGCCAACAAGCAACACACACATATAAACACACGCGTGCACACACCTCCAACACACTAGCTGCAAGACTTTCATTGTTCGCGGTCCAGGATTCCGTTGCGAAAGTGAAATCTCTCCCTGGCTCCCTCCCCTCGCCTTACACACACCACACACCTCTCCCGTCTACTTAGCTCGTCAGTGGCCTGCAGACTAATTTGTTGTGATTTCTCGCGCGAAAATTCGCGCTGGCGACTTATATACTGTATGAGAATCATATATTTTCACGGCTGCAGTAGAAGAAGGAGTAAGGGAGATAGATGTGTATATATATAGAGAGAGAGAAGGTTGTGTTTTCACCTCCTTATTAATCATCGCTTTTGCACTTATTTATGGCTAAGCGATTCCAGCTGGAACGAGAACACTCTCTGGGTTATTAATGGTTAATTGCCGCGCGGGAAAAGTGTGCGCCGGGCCGATTTGAAATTTTCCTTTTCGTCGATGAGTCAATTGAGAGATTGAGATTGAGAGTACACAGAGAGGAGAGCAAAACGAGAGAGCAGTCGGTGATGAATTGACGGTTTTTCCAAGTCGCCGATGAAAAATAGGTTAAGGAGATGTCGATCGTTTTTCTTCCCTGCTCTCTCTCTATCTTTTTTACTCTTTCGCTCCTACTCTCTCTCTTATCTTTCGCTTTTCACGGGGGGGGGGGGGGAGACGACCGACGGTGATTTAGCATTTTGTTAATTTAATTTTTTCGACTCGCATTAGCGCGTATTAATATCGATACACGCACACGAGAGAGAGAAAGAGAGGGAGGGAGGAGAGACCAGCTGGAAACTAGTTCGAATGATTTAATATAGCGCGCTCGAGGCCGCCAAGAGCGGTGAATACGTGTCCGGTACAATTACATACCGATCGTTCGAGGAAGCCATTCAGCCGCTCGGATCGATTTGCGTCTGAGTATTGAAAAAAAAAGAAAAAATAAGGACGGTATAGTAGAGGCTAAAATAGAAACAGAGACGCACGGTCCGAGAGTCGCGCACTAGTGTTAAAAGACTTCAATGCCGCGCGCGCGGCAACGACAGCCAACAAGCGAGCTTAGACGCGCGGTGTGTTAACAATGGGCGTCACCTTGCGATTTCCGATAAACATATAGATACGCATACGACGCGTGTCGGTTGTCGTCGTTGTCGATCCAGAAACCGCCGCGAGAGAGCGGAAAACAGTATAAGTACAGCCGAGGATATTCCGTTCGACTACCGGCTTCTCTTGTGTCTCGCTAACGCACTTCAGACGCGCAGCCATAAATTAAAAGCTCCCTCTCGGGTATTTATAATGCACTACACAATACAAGGGAGTTTGTATCTTTGGTTCCGTTTTTCAGCGGCTTGTTTCGCTTTCGACGAAATTTTTAGGAGGATCGCTGTGATCGAGCGCAAAATCAAGCGTATCGATCGATAAACGATTAATCGAGATAAGAGAGAAAGAGAGAAAACGGTAAGCTCGCGTCGAATGTAATCGCATGTAGCACGGACAGTTATACCTCTCAAATGATCGCGGACAAGGGGGGAAGCTGCGGCAACAGCACTGCTGCCCTAGAGCGCTTATACACAGAAAATTGTGCGTTATACTCTATGTACGCGAACGCGCATTAGTAGGATGACAGGGCAAGTCTGTCGGATCATAACGGCAACGATCGTACCGTATACGGTAGAAAAAAAAGGCCCAACCGGAGAGCTACGTTTTCTTTATTTTTAATGGCCGCGTCTGGCCCTGAGTTACACAGAGAAAAGACCAAGAGTGCTTACGGAGCTCGAACAAAATTCGCTGGCAATCTATGTATAGTTTATTTCGATAAGTCACACGTGAAGATTTTGATTTGTCGCGGTAGGTGGGAGGCGAGGGAACGAAGAGGGAGAGCAGGAGCGCAGTATTTCGGCTGGAGTTCGAGGTGAGGGAAAATCGCTCTGTTTTTCAGTATATCGATGGATCCTCGTCGAGGCGTCGAAAGTGCTTTCTGACGACGCGGCGCACGCTCTCTGGGTCGTAGTAGGATCGAAAAAAGTCGTGCTCGCGCCGGCGAGCCGCGCTAGCGTCCAGCGAGATCAGCAGCTCGAGCATGCTGTCGCTCACGCTCAGGCTGCTGCTGCCGCCGCCGTTCTCGGTACTCCTGCAACGTACAACAACTTTTTCTTTCCACCTATCTCTCTCTCTCTCTTTATTTCTTTATCTTTCTCTCTCTCACGAGTGTTCCAGCAGCCTCTATGGATTCTACAGCGAGCTTGGATCGGTTATCGTACATAGCCCCTTGCGCGTGCTTCTGATTAATTTTTCGATGACGAATGAGTTTTGCTTTTTCGTTTCTCCCAGCCATGATGTGAGTGCAATAAACTTGCCGTGGTATTGTGATTGATGTTTAAATAATTATGGGAGTTTTTATTTTTGTTTTTACTACGCGCTTGGCTACATGTTGGATTATGCAAGATTTCATTGCGCGCACAATTAGCGAGCTATAACGTTCGAGAGTACGATTTGGAAGTTAAGACAGTTTTATTTATCGTTTTCCACTGGGATGCGATGCAATGAGGAAAACGAATTTTTTGTTTGAATAAGGAAGCCCGCGTATAGTAATTCAGCGCGAGAGACGCGTTTACGTAAAGTTATCAATGTGTCCGAAGAGAGCATGATTGAACGAGAGAAAAGAAAATATACATTTTGTAATAAAGTTTATTAGTCGTTCGCGTTGAATAATAGATTTCGTTATTTTATAATCGTTACGCGCAAGGCGCACGTAATCGACCAAAAAAAAAGTTACATTTAGATTTCCGATATCCAAAAGTACGATTAATACGAGAAACGTCTGATAACCGTCTGCGCCATAAAGAAAAATCTTTAATCGAACGTTACGTGATCATCCACACGAGTAATCCTACTTCCTCGTACTTCCATCTAGGGTATCCAAAAAAATAAGAATTACAACATTGAAAAAGCTTCGGTATTAAACAAACAACAAGCCGTTGAAGCCAGGAGAAGAGAAAAGTAGCTTCGTCGCGAAACTTCGCGTGTCAGGCACGTCAGCAGTAGCTGCTGCATTGAGAACCCTTGGCAGTGACCGCCCGTGTCGTGCGGCTAATGAAGTCAGCCCCTTCGGCTGGAATTGATTTTTTCATCCGCCTATGCAACGACGAGTTTGCGCTAATACCTTTTCCGATTACCCAGGCGAAAAAACAGCCTTGTGTGTTTTGCAAATATTGAGGGAACTGCGTTTTCTTTTGAAAAAATTGCAAAGAGCATCACACCGAGAGGATGGAAAAACATGGGAGGAGTAGACATCTCCAAGTGCGAGAAGTAGCATGCGTATAGGATAAGTGGCAGCGTGGGTGTCTTACACGTCTCGTGGCCACGACGAGAAACAAAGTCTAGCGTCAAGTGCTAGGCGGAGTGCCGCGTCCAAGTGTTTCATGCCACCTATAACCTCGCGCGCATTTGTCTTCGTCGAGTACTCGGTTTTTTACGACTACGTCAATTATATATCGCGAATCAGACGGTTCGCCGACGACGACCTTACCTCATATACATATATCAGCGAGTCGGTTATTGTACCTCGACTTTTACACACCAGCTGCGCAAATCTGTTTCGTGAGTTTGCGCAATGACACGCATAATGGCGACGAATTGGAAATTTTTCGGTTGCCTCTTTTACAACGATCAAAAGACGAGCTATTGTGGCTGAGATAACACTATTTCCAAGTTAGTTCATTATTTTTCAAGTTCGCTCAAATCTTGATAAGAAGAAAAAATCCATTATAGCCTGAAAAAGTGAGCTTCCTCAAACAACTGCCTAAACGTGTAGTGGTTGACGAGGCCGGCGCACAACGTTACCCAAGCAACGCACCTACACACACGCGTCTACACCCGACAAAAACGCTATCGACAAAGCTTTGTCAGGCTAAAAGAACGGCGTCGAGTCGCGCATTAAAAAAAAAAGTTAACCGGCAAACTTCTCGCACACTGGGAACGAAGCCTCGCACGCGATTCCGGTATATGTTTCGCGATCCTACATCCAAAAGCCCCGATTACGTTATACATATGAGCATTCGAGTTATTTAAAAAAAAAAGAAACAAACAACTTATTTGCGTGTGAGGCCGTTACGCCGGCTATCGCATTAATTTTCATAACTTTGACTTTTCTCGATTAATCGCGACTCTTTCTTTTTTCCTTCTACACGTGTTTCCTCCTGTTCAATTTTTGTTGCATAAATTATTCCGAACGCGAGAAATTAATAATTTATCGGCGTTGCCAACGAGCAGCAGTGCGCAAAAGAGTACACTCTCTCATTGTCAGTCCAATGAAAATCCGATACTGATAATAATCCCCACTTATCTTTTCCCCCCTGCCGCGAGTGTGCCGCTAAAAAGTATTCGCTCCCCAACCTGCTATCGGAACATAATGGCACGAGAGCGCATGCTAATTTCAACAGCGACTCTCTGCTGCTCGCGACCATTGATTTACACGCGCTGGCACCTGTGTGCCGAGGCGTTGACCGTGCACTACCGCGCGGGGGCATAATATTGAGTATGGAAAATTCGCGGAGGGTGTTGATCGTTGCTCGGGATTACATAGAATTGATTCCGTGAATTTTTAACGATCTTTCGCTACCACTGCTCTGGCATATTTCGCTAAGTGGATCGGCTTACAAAATTAAACGTGTAATAAAATTTTAATTGCGCTATCAAAGTTTCGCGTCTACGTCATCGATTTACATACGTCTATTCGTTTAATCCAAATGAAGAGAACAAAAAAGAAGAGCAAGCCCCGAGTAATTAAGACAAACAGGAAGTACTAGGGGAGGAGGAGAAGTGGAAAAGGGTGCAAAAATTCTCGAAAGAAAAATTTTTCAACCGTTCCAAAGAGTGAAAATCGATTTTTTACCCCGATAGTCGAGCAATAAAAGGCTCAATCGTTAGCAAGTTCTCCTCGTCAATTAGCCGTGCATTGCCGCTGCTGGTACGTTATACCAAGCCGCTTACATTATTCCGCGGCGTTTAATTGCAAAAATAATATATCCCCGCTGCTAATAGCTCAGGTGCGCAGCAATGATTATCGCGATTTTGCAAGCGCCACGTTCGCGAAAAGCCAAGCAGCGTTTCTGTAGCTGTTAAGAAAGGACCTCCCGTAGCTCCGAAATCGATTAGCGAAATGTCTTCATAACGAGAGTTAACGCGAGCTCGCGCGCGCAAAAGTTGAACAAAGCTCGCAAAACCGGCTCGAGCCCTGGTGATTCATTCGCGCGCGCGCGCGGATCGGAAAAATCGGCCGAGTCGTAAACCACGCAGGTTCTCCCTCTCGCGGTCGATCTTTGGTTTATCGAGACTTTGTAAGCCGAGGCTAACTTATGCTCCCGAGCCACGGGGGTTCTTCGTGCTTTTTTCTTTCTTTTTCCATCCGACCCGGTTCGATCTGGTCTTTTTTATTATCGTTCGCTCGCGAGTACAAGACGCCTCTGGGCTCTCTTTTTGTCACTGCAACACTCGCGCCTTCTATACAGCAACAGACGGCCGACACAGCTGTCGCTTGTTCCCGGCCAAGTTGAGAAATGATTTGCAAAATTACGGCTGGAATAGCAGAGTAAAGCCAATGATCATTTCAAAGATCATTAGCGGAAACTCGTTAACAGTTGGTTATTATACTCGGAGAGAGTGAGAGAGAGAGATATATCGGGTTATCACCTCGTTTCTCGTAAATTACACCACGACACTGCTGAGCAATTTTTGCGTGTCTTCGAGGAAGTCGCCGAGAGACAAAGCGGTAGGTGCTTTTGCGTACTCGTTCAATTATGTAAAGCAGATACGCGGGGAGATCTCGCTTGGGCCCGTGTCGCAGTCGCTTAAAGAGGAAGAATAGAAAAGAAGCAGCGAGACAATTGGAGAGGGAGAAAAAGAGTAGGCGGAGGCAGGCAAAATTCGCCGTGTTACCTAAGAGCAATAAGACTCTATACCACTCGTGTAATAGACGCCCTGTGCGTGGCATGTTCGCATACCAGCGACAATAGGCCGTAAAAATCTTGCGCGACTCGGATGATCGGCTTTGGTCCTAATTACGAGCGAGAGAGAACGACGATATAGCAAAACCGGCGCGGGAACGTATTTGCGCAAGGCCGCGCAACTGCATCCTGCGCGCTCTGTGAGAACGGAAACGATCGCGTCTATGAATATGCACGCGCGTGAGGCACGAAAATTATTAATCGCGTTCTATTGAACGAAAAAACCGCCTTGGAAAAATTGCCGACTAATTAAATAATGAAACCCGATATTCTCTCCGATATGGAGTTGAGTTCGAGTGTGACACGTTTCGGATAGAGGGCCTAGTCTTATCTATCTAGTGAAACGACTAAGCCTCTATAAAAACGGGGTTAATTCGTAATCCATATTTCGAAGGCAGAGGAGTTTATTGGGGCGCTCGATTTTCAAAGTTAAATTGTTACACGGAATAAAACTCATTTTCTACTAGATCGAGGAGCTTATCGGTTTATTTCAATTGAACACATGCATGTTGAATTTGGCTAAACGGTAATTATCAACGCCTATGTGATGTTTTACACCATTTCTAATAGAAAGAAAAGACGTTGGAATCTCGTTGGAGGCTCCGAAAGTAGGTTCCGCAGCCAAAGAAGCTCGGAAATTATGAATGAACGGGAGCTCGTCGCTCCGACAAATTATCAGTTTTCCTCTTTTTTTTATACTAACGAAATAATTTTTACGTAGGCGCGAAATTAGAAATTCTCATCCCAACGGGCCGCGGACACTTTCACATTGTTGCAGGTGCCAGATATATATTACATGCGTAATCGTAAAAATTGTTATAATTGGACCGGCGCGCTTTTACGATGCATTTGTGCAAAAATCACGGTGTAATAATAAGAAACGAGTAATAATAATAATAATAATTAATGCTTACACAGAAAATTCACCATCCGCACTCGAAGTATAAAGTGAAAGTCTGGACAATACGCGCGCGCCAGCGCCTCCAAACGAATCGTTGCCTTCATTTTTACAATTTTTAAAGAAACTCCCCCTCCCCTCGCCACTGAACATTTATTAAACGAACCTTCGTCGGTCTTTTTTCTCCATCGCGACTTCCAAGATATTTCCAAGCTTTATAAAATAACCGTTGGCGCTTTTTTTCCCTCTTCTTTTCCAGCAAGGCGCGCGCGCAGTTCTAAGATTTCACTTTAAGAAATGCAAAAAACCCGTGCAAATAATTTTCCAAGGCATTAGAAATCTCATGAAAACTCTTGCGCCCCGGCGCTCTCGCATTGAGTAATTTGCTATTTATGATATTTACCGATGTAGCACACGTATATAACTCAGGCCGCATAAACATCGGCACAATACCACCTTAACCAATAAACCTTCTCACATGCGCACACATAGATACAGATAAACCACAATAAATATCCACCGGAGATCTTTTTCTGTCTCCCCCCCCTTCCCCAACCTAAATCGGCCGGTTTATCAATTCGCAATTAATAACATTCCAGCCTCGGAGCTGATTAATTTTCAAAGCAGCGCTATAACCGTGCGAGCGTTTGGCTTCGCGCGCGATCGTAAATTCCGCAACGGCAATCGCCGAAAAGAGGCTTGCTAGCTCAAATAGAGAGAGAGAAAGAAAAAAAAACACAAAGAGTTGCGAGTGCACGCCTAAAGAGAAATCGATAGATCGTTAAAGCGTATACGTATACGTACACGCGGGTATGCGCTCGCGCGGGCGCCTCTGAGAATCGGATGTTAAAAGGCTCTCTCGTTTTGTGCGTACACGCGCCGAGAAAAGGCCGGAAAAGGCGAAAGTCGCGCGAAAAAAAATCCCGAGCAGATTCCCTCCTGCCTCCCCAGCTCTGGCGAGATCGTTTAGAGAGCATCGTAAACCGTTCCGCGCTATGGAAAGGTGGTGCGGGCTCGGGCAGGGCGGCAGAGAGTGATGCCTCGTAAAACCGTCCTCTCTCCCCGGTAATTCTCTCTGATAATGACGAGGAAACGCGGTATTTGAGCGCGAGAGCCAGTGCAGAGGGGGGAAAGTCATGATAAAGTTTTCAAACGAGCGCGAGAGAACGAGATTTCCGCGAAAAAATGAGGAGAAGGCTCGCGAGTGGCATTATACGCTCGCTATCGGCCTGGCGCACTTGCACAATCACGTATGTATATACGCGCTGCAAGTGGAAATGTACTTGCTCTCGGGAGGGGCGCTCTCTTTCTCCGCGGCACTGCTGAGAGATTTTAACGGTGTCTCGTAGAGAGAACAAAGATATCGCCTCGATTCCGCCTCTTTTTCTCTCTCTCTTAACGCCTTTGACATTATGCAATTAGGTGCTTTGGCGCTACGGATACGGTTTATCCCGGAAAAACGCAACGGGTATATTAACCTTGTTTCCGCGCCGCCTTCGAACCTCATTGCCCAATCCTCTTTTGTTTCTCCGACTTCGTTTCTCTTTCTGCCTCTCCGCGCGCTTACACTTATCGCCCCTGCTAGCGTTGTTCCAGCGATCAATTCACGTTGGAAAAAGGAAAGAAAAAAAGAAAAGCTCTCGTTTATTTTCTACTCTGTGTTTTAACCCACTTGTTCGTTTACGCGTTGACACGTATATAGCAACGCTAGTTTTGCGAGAAAACAATCGGGGCGTTGATGAAAAATAAAAAAAATCTTACCGATATTAAGCCTGCGAAAAGAAGGGTGTGTACGCGAACTTGGAGATACGGAGAGAGGAACGCTAGAGTAGACACACAGACACGGAGGAAAAGCCCGCAGCTGGCTTGCGTTTATCGTTCCCCTCGCGACGAATCTCATTAGCCCTATCGCGCAGAGGGCTATTCCTAGCATGAGTCAGGCGGCGCGCGTGTCGGCTCACAATAAAGCCTCTCCCGGCCTCTCGCACCGTACGTGGAGGGGCAAGCTCGGCGTGAAAGCCCAACGAGCCGAGGAGGCGCGCACGATCTTCTCGCGAAATGTGAGGGGGAGCAACGTCTACCGGGCGAAAATGTCCTCGCGTAGACGCGGGGGACACACCTTTCCTCCTCCCCCTCCGCCACCGTGTGCAGCTCGGTTTTTGTCGAGGTGCTTATACGCCGGGAGAGCGATAACATCGCTCCCTTTCGTTCGCCGTATATATATCGATTTGACTTTATCGCGATTTTAAAACTTGCGACTGATATTTATGCTCGTCGACTGGAGATTGCTACCGATGCCGTTAATGCACGCCTGGGAGTTTTTGGCGCGAGACGGGGGGTGGGGTTCTTTCTTCTTTTTTATACGTGGCAGGCTTTTGCGGCTGCTGATTTTCTTACACTGCGAGTAATGCGCTGTACTTTTTAACGTTCGATTTTTCTTTTGTTCCTCGGTAAGATTATTGTCTTTGGTTAATGTGGTCGAGAATATATAAGTATCAAAAATTAGAACGATATTTTCCTGTCTTTCTATGCTAAGAACCTGATGACACACTTTGTTACTTAACGGATTATCTTAAAGAAGACCACAGAAATAATGTTAAGCTTTAATAGTCATAAAAGAAAAAGAAAAAGTAAATTTTAATTGCCGCACGGCGCTTATTATCTCAGCATCGATAAGACGTTTTAAATTTATGCTAGAACTTGCGACAGGCATTAGTTTATTATAACTTGTTGTAGGTCAAAGAAAACTTTAATTTGCATAACCAAGTAAAGAGCGGAGATGCGTCGTCATGAAGAAAAGAGAGACGACACTAAGGTGTACACGCGCAAACAAGATTCGACCGGCCGTTAAACTAGTCGCGCTCTCAATTTAAGCTTGAACTCCCTGCACGTCCCAATTCCCGCTCTCGCCTAGAAATATGATTTATGCATTTACTATATTATAACGGTGACCGATCGCCATGCCACACAGACAAATCCGAATCGTCAACTTTTGTCTTCTAATCTCTCCGCGATCGTTATACGATATTTTTTCAGTATTATCCATGAATTCGCCATTCTACGTGGGAGTTGTAAAATTTCCCATCTCACGCGCGAGTATCGCAATAAAAAGAAAAGAAAAAAATACAGCTTCGATAAACCATTGTAATAAAGTAAAACCTATCGAAATGTGCCGGTTTATTAATAACTCGCAAGCATATAGCGAGAGCTCTCTTTTTCTCTCTCTCGGCTACGGCAAAAACCACGAGAGAGGGAGAGAGAGAGTCGCGATAAAAATCGTATACGACCATATTCCTGTCGTGTAAGAAACCAAACGCCAGTTGGTAGTCGGTAAAAATTGCCGGCTAACCAGCGACATCCCGTAAAACAACCGCCGTAAAAACGCTCGCGACACAATTGAAGATTAACACAGTAAAGAGTGGAGTGAAGTAGGAGGAGGGGGGAAGGTGAATAGGAGTGACGGGTGCAAAACCACAGGTTGCGCTAAATATCGCCGCAAATATATCGAGTCGCGTAACTCGAGCCGAGGACGCTCGTATGTGTGTGTACGTGTGTTGTGGGGATACCGTTATGTAGTCGAGCTGTCTTCCTCGCCTTGACACCGCGGACGTGTTCAACACGAGGAAAAGGGCTAGGACAGCCAGGTGTGGCTAATGAAAAGCGAGAAGACACGCGGCGGCTACTCTCCGACCCGAGAGACTGGTTGAGAGAAAGAAAATTTCGTCTCTGTCGACGGACGCTCAAGTGTTGGCTATGCACTGTGTCGTTGACGAGCCTAATGAGATAACCGATTACCAAGATAAACTGCGCCTCTCGTTGGCCGATGTATCAATCGGTTATTGACGCTCGGCTTGTTAAAAATCGTTTCTTACAGAGGTGCGTGTATAGCGGAGTGAGAAAAAAAAATTGGAGACTTGGCTCGGCAGGGATCGATGGGCTTTCCATCTATCGATCGATCGAAAGAGAAAGAAAGAAAGAGAGATCCGATAAAAGTTACGAGGTCTGCACGCGTTACACGTATAGCATCGCAGGCTTACCCAGACGAGATGGTAGTGTAGCTCTCGTCCGTCGTGGATCTCGTGGTCGAGCTATTGAAGCTGCCCTGTAGATATAGGATAGGAATGATGTCGATGACTCGGGTCCCTCTGGAAACACAATGCACGCGGCCGTGTACATAACTCCCCTCTGTTTTCTCGCTTCTCGCGCGATTTTGGCCCGCTCTCTCTCTCATATTATACGTGTTGGCTTTCTTTGCTCGCACTATCGCCCCCCCCCTATACCTCTTCTTTATATTGCGCTCCGTGTTTATCAAACAAATGCGAAGAACGTCGCGCGCGCGGATAAGAGCGGCACGTTGCTCGTCCGGAATTGATGCGCAGTATTCAGGAGTGCGGTTTCCTTTCTTACGTTAGACTTGGGTTATTAAAAAAAAAGAAAAGGATTAATGAGATTCATTGCCGCGTTAAGGAATTAATAATCGAAGCTGCGGGAAAGCGAAAAAAATCCGCTGTAGATGTGGTTATGTGCAACGATGATAGCGCGCGCGCGTGCGAGTGTGTGCGTGTAAAGTACAAGTAAAACGCCGAGGAGGAGTCGTCGACGACGAGCAAGCGAGAGGTTACGAGCGCATAAATTAAGCCGTAACTAGCGACGTTTATAGTCCGAATCCCAAACTCGGAGCCGCGTGGACGTGCTACTTTCGCCCCTTCTCCTCCTCCTCTTCGGTTCTTGTTGCCAAAAACGAAACTTGCAATTGACACATGCCCGTCTTTGTTGTGTGTGTGCTTGTGTGTATACGGGTACGTAGGTGCGCGTCCAACGAATAACCCTCTATCGGTGCGTTTGCTTTATGATTTATTTGCTCTCGGTTTACAGCAATTTTTTTTCTTCTCGTCGTAATTGCAGCTGTTAAATTAATTGAGTGACGTGCGAGCTCCTCTTAACGAGAAATTTTAAGATCGTTGTTTAATTTTTGTCTTTTTTGTACTATTTTAATTAGCGATTAATTTGATAATTTTAATATTAATCGACCCGATTATTATCCGGGAGTTGTGAGCAACGAGAAAAAGAAAAAAAACACAAGCGCGAATTATCTGGGATTATTAATAAGAATAATACTGGATTTGAAGGCCAACGAGGGCAGATGGCAATCCAATAGTGAATTCGCTGCTGGTCGAATCGTCGTCGCCGTCGTCAGCCGAAATTCCTGACTGCACAGTTTCATAATTCGACGGGTTAGTGCTACGTGTGCTCGAGCTCGTTGCCCCATCATCGGTGCTCACTACACTCGACTCGGCGTTCCCGTTCACCGCGTCACCTACACACACACATCACAGCGTAGAGACATTCAATTTTTGTCGAAACGACAGTAACAAGTCGTGAGAGGTAGTTCCTTGGCATTAATATTCATTTGACACGTCTTTTGAAAAGCGTCGAGGCAGAGAAGAAACGGCCAAATGAATTGAAACAGCTAAATTCCCTCACATAAATTGAAATTTTAATCGGAACGAGCAAACAATCGCTCTCCCCCTCCGTACTTTATGCTCAGACAGCCACGGGAACCCCCGGAATTTAAAAGCCGCGTTAACGAGGGAAATTATCGTTGGCAGTGTCTCTTGCGGAATTTGGGGGATGACTATAAAGACGACGGGAGGGGGTGGGGGAGGTAGACGACGCGAAATTACCGGAAATCTGCGGGAGTCCCCGAGGGTAAGCGGCGGACGGGGGAGGGGTGGAAGGGGGGTAAATTAAAAGGCCCGGCGCGCGCTGAAAAACGTGAGCGCGCGTAATTCGCGTGTCCCCGAAAACGAGGTTAGAGCGTTTAACGCTCGCGCGAGTTACATTCCGTGCCCTTTTTCCTTGGCTCTTTCTCTCTCCCACCTCCCCTTGCCTTCTCCTACAACGTTTACTTCTTTCTCTCGTTCCCGGAATAAGGATGGCACATCGTGATCAGACTTCTCTTCTTGTCGCGAGTTCTAGAATCGTTAAAAAAAAAAAAGATAAAAGAGGACGAATCGAGCATTTTAGGTCGCTGCGTTTATTATTCGCGTTAGAATGAGACCCGCGATCCTATGGCGTTTGTTACGCGGAGGGGCTTTAGTGTGTCAAGAGTGCCGCTTACTAGCTATGAATTAGTTTTTGCGCGCTTGGCTGTGAGAGAGCCTCTATGCCTCGGCTGCCGTGGCGCGCTTTATATATCGTAATTTTTTTAACGGGATTCTCGAATGCCCGCTGCTGCTGCTGTGTGCGTGTTACAGCACAAACGAGGCTTTTGCTAGTCTTTCTAATTCATAAAGCGTCGCGTGTACCTCGTGGGATGGACTAAATTTTAAGAAAATCCGATGATAATGCCGATGACGCAGCTATCGATAAAGAGATAAGCAAAATTCAACGAAATGTTAAAAAATAGTTCATTTCCATTTGGGTAAATTAACATAGATAAATAGTATATCTATCGGTTCAGGTCAAGCGTAGCTTTTAACGAGTGATGTACCTGAGCAGGACGCTTGTAGCGTATCGTCCGTGTCATCCGAAGACTGTCCAGCATCAAACGAGCTCGAAACGAGATTACTTTCAACGATATTACGGCCCGCTCCAGAGGTACTTTCCGAACGTTCGTTGAGAGACTCGCTCAGCCCGCTGCTCGAACGAATTTCCGCGATATCTGCGCTCGTGAAGTAAAATCAACCTGTAAATTACTAATCCAACTTCAACGGAACGACAAACAAACGAAAGATTGTCGTTAATTTCAGCAAAAACTCCGACGGCTGCATCGTTAAAAACGCTAATGAACTCGTCTTCGAAAGTATGAATACTCGTTAGTTATTTGACTGTGAAGAAAAAAGGAGAAGAAGCAACGTGGCAATTCTGAAGAAACTACATTACCGGAAAGCCTCCAGTCGCTCGTGAAATCGGGCTCGTCGAGAAAATCATCCTGCGACGTGTGCGCATCTTCCGAGTGACGCCGCCTGACCAGTGACCTAATCCGCTCGCCGACCACGCCTGCCGATAGCCTCGATCTAATCTGTTTGCAGGTTTAGCGCTCTCAAAAAGCTCGGCTTTTGACGTTCCAGTAATATGATGGATACGGAATTTAATGGCGTGACTATAGCATCTCCGTTTCCTTGTTTATTCGTTTTTTTTCTTTTTAGTGGCACGCTGTTTGGGGCTTTATTGATTTGCCGGTGGCATGGGCTGTACGTGCGCGAAAGGTTGAGAATGTTTGTACAGCATGTTTGTAAGGTGGATTGAAGTAATAATTAAACTGGCAACATAAGATTAAGGTAATCGAGCTAAGTGAATATCGTGACGGTGTATGGGATTGATACACGTAGAAAAAAGTATAAATAAAAATTACAAAATTTTTTTGTAAAAATTACTATACTGTATAGTTCCG
>JAPYYQ010002504.1:0-22231 GCA_030522585.1 Anagyrus pseudococci
ATTTATTTAAATTATAATTTACAATCATTTTGAACCCGAAAGAAGGCTAGACATGAGTAGCTAGAAAAAAGTACTTTTTCGTGATAATCGCCCAAATATGACACAAGATAACAAATATAAATATTATGAAACTTAAGAATTATACGTTAAGAATTTAAAACTGTGCCTTTTCTCCGTTCATTAGATCATCATCAGCGGCTCCATTGTGTACAAATTCAACAATCGCTTAGGGATATTGTTTCCCGAAAAGAACAAAAAAATTCTTGGACTAGGTACACCGGCGGCATCAGGGACTAACAAACAAGAGGGGACAAATCTCGCGGTATTCTCTTGGGATTGCAGGTCAACGGGGATAGTCCGGGGCAAGGTGAAACGAAGCCCAGGTATAGCAGCAGCGGTGCGGCTCTCTCCGTACGTGCGGAAGATATAAACGACACTGCGGCGTACATCAATAACCTCGAGTCATGCGCCGAGCTTTTCAACGGCGTCGCCTCCCACGGGCCAGTGGCTGGATCGCTCTCGCCCGATTGCTTGCCGAGCTTTGCTCTATTCTTTTGCGTATTCTAATTCGAATTTACAAGCCTCGATGCGCCTGATCGAATTTGCCGGAGTGCGTCTAGGAATGACAATCGAAAGGTATACGAACGTAATTTTACGTTGGATTTCGGAGTCTGGTAATTAATGACTATTCTTACTCTGCTCAACAAGTTGGCGAAACGAGATGTAAGACGCGCAGAGGTATAAACAATAAAGCAAGTTTCGAGCCGAGGAGCGAACAACGTTCGGGATCGAATGGAGGCGTCGAGAGAAAGTTTTAATAAATCGCCGAGCGGAAGAGCCAAGCGTCACGTAGTGGCGACAGTTTAAGCCCGTCTAGCCAATTGCTCCTTAATAAATTCATGGAGTCGCGCTCTCGCGCGCCCGAGAGGGAGATAACTCTTCTCGTCGACGTTCACCGATCGAACGTCCGATCGACGACGGATCGGCGCGATAACGAGCGCGCCGAGAGAGAGCAAAGTCTTTGGGAGCTCCAGAAAGCCTCCCTCGCTCGAGCGGAGCGCCGCGGCCAAAACTTTTTAACGAGGCGCCCCAGCGCGCGCGGCCCCGCTTCGATTTCGCTAGCGTTGCACGCCTCGTTTGCGCCGTGGCCCGCTGCCGCGAAAAAATGTTCCAGCAGAGCGGAGGCCAAGCGGAGAGGAGGCCGGGAGCAGTAGAGGAGATGTCGGAGCCGCCGCCGCCGCCGCGTGATTTTGACGGATTTCACGGCTGGCTGCGCAGCACGCGCCTCTGCCAACTTATCCTCCTCTTCCTCCTCTCGATTTGTTTCCTCCTCCGCGCCGAACAGACAGTTAAAGTCAATATTCTCGAGGAAACGGCGGGTAATCTGCGAACTGGAATATTAGCGCCTTTAGAGAGTGAATGACTCTTTCCTAGCTCAGCGCCACCCTTTTGCACTTCTCTTCTTTGTTTTTCAAGCTACTGAATATTAATGGGCGCAACTTGTCACCCTTGTATTCTCTTAGCGGTATTTTTGAAAATTGACCATTCGATCCTTAGCATTCGATAAACTAATTGTGTGCAAGCATGATTTACGGCTTAGTCTCGTCGATAAGCATACACGCAACCGATTAATCATTCAATCTTTTGCGAATAAAATAACACTATGTTAATGCAAAATCGTCGATTCCGGATATACACAGAGCCAAGTGAAAATCTCGTCTAGCAAGTTGGATTCCGAGCAATAAAGAAGAGCACATGCTCTCCGTGCCAACGGTTAATCCGCGACAAAAAAGATTCGATGCGAATCTACATACAGGCAGGCACTCACCTCTCCGCTTATCGCCCAAAGGCATTAGCAAGCATTTTTTCTCTCTCCTTTCCCCCAGCCCCACTCGACTATCTTGCCTCCTCTCCGCTTCCTTGCGTCATTCAGCTGCGTCCTGGCACGATGCAGCCTGCAGGATCAGCCGTATACGAAATTCCGCCGATAGAGAGCCAGGCGCGACCTACATTTGCCGGCGATGCCTTTTTATAAGCGGAGAGACGCCCGGAAATGTACGTAATGCAGATCCATCGAGCCGCGGCATCAAAAGCTTATTACCCCCGCCGTGCGTGCGGATGGAAAAGAGAGGGAGGGCACTCGTTGCGCATTCCGCAGCAGCACACAGTCGACTCGCGCTGTTATTACACTTTTACCCGGCGCATATGCATTCGATTACGATTTTGGCACAAAGGCTCGCGCGCGTGTGGCTTGGCATTCGTTATCGCCAATGATTCCCGTTTAGCCCTCCCCCAAGCAAATCCGACGATTTTAATGCCATTTTTGTACGTCCGCGCCCGCAGCCTAAAACCGCTCTTTTCAAAGCTTTATTCGATTTTCATTTTACGCGGGTTTTATTAAAAAAAAAAAAGAAAGAAAGAAAAGGAAAGAAAAAAAGCCAAAAATTTTCGCCCATGCAAATTTTTTGAAGTATGCGCCCTATTTTTCTGCCTTCGTCGTGAAATTTCATTGCCGAGAGAATATCGGAATTTCGGCCCTTCCATCCTTTTCGCCTGCGTTTCGGGGCTGGTTTTGTATTTTTGCATATTCAGTTGGAAATATTGAATTTTCGCCGGCTTATAAAAACACGCAGAGCGTAAACAAGTGGCCGCCGCCGGTTTTACGATTATGGCTTATTTATTCAGCTATGTCGCTGGAGAAAGAGAGACGTTAAAGCGCACGCGGGCGATCCTGAAGAGGTAGTCTCGATCTCGCAGCATCTGATTTGCAAACGTTAAAACTCGCCTTACGACGATTCAATTAACGAAAATCCTGCGATTTTACGAGAAGCACCTCGCAGTTTCCGTTCAGTGTCCCGAGCAGCTGCTAGACGAATAAAGATCGAGATCCCGCGCGCAAGATAGAGACAGCAGCGTCTGAAATTAAAGAGGTAAACAGACGAGATTAACGCCGAGGCGTCGGCAAAAACGCACAGCGCATCCGGACAAACGAGCTCGCCTCCTTGCCAGAGTGGCGCGCGTCTCGAGGGAGCTTGAATTAATTACGCGGCCGGCGCGCGAATCTCGAATTTGCATCCGGGGGAAAAGGATAGCGCGGCAAAGGATCGCTGCCGGCGGCACACCGCGTCGGCAATGCTCCTTTGAGCCGCGTGTCGGCTACATACTCTTTTTCTACCTATACCGGCATCTCCTCTCTATACATATATATCTCAAAGGAAAACTTTCCGCCGGCGCGGCACAATTAATTTCCCAGCGAATTGCCAGACGCTTTGGCAGGCTTGCGTCCTGGAAAAACAAGGCCGGAAGAAGAGAGAAAAATCCTCGAGCTCGCGCTCGGCACTGGAGGTCCTCTACGTCCGCGTGGAATGGAGGGGCGAGCGCGTGTGCCTGGCGCTGTTACGGCCAATCGATTGGAAAATCCGAGCGCGGCGCGCACACCGTGAAAATCACTCTCTCTCTCTCGGGGCAAAAAGTACTCCGCGAAAAATCCAATCGACCAGGCTTGGTTATACCAGGCTAGGATCCGTCAGCCTAACGAGCGAGGACAGGCTCTACGAGAGGGGGTGGGAGCGTTACTGCGACACGGCCTAGCTGTGCCCGCAGCTTTTGTAGCGGCTGCGCCGTAAATTTTTCAGTGGCTGCCTTCGCCCCTGCCCCCGGCCCTGCTTCTCCAGCCCCGCTTTGTGCCATCGGCCAGTGCGTCCCGGATCGAGATTATTTGATTTTCCAATGCAGCGCGGCTTTTCGAAAAAATTTATAGGACTTGTCTGTGCTGTGTGAGCGTAGTAGTAGTGGAGTCGGAAAGGGAACGGGGAGGTGGGCCATCGATTTTGGTTGTATGCAAATGCGACTGCTTTGGGGAAGAAGCTTTTATTGATGCGAATCTAGAAAGTTTTATCGACGCGCCGGGGTTTTCGGGCTATTCATTTGAGGCGATTGGATTGCCGCGCTCTCGTTGGAATTAGAGGCATGCTGCAAGTTTTTATTCTTTATTTTGTAAACAATGCAATTCGCTTTGGGTATTTGTTGCAATTAATTGAAATCATTGGAAATCAAGGGTAGCAAACACAAATTTAAGGTTTACTTGACGGTAATTTATATAATTGATTATGATTGATTACTTGAATTCGTTTTATTTTTTTATGCTGTCTGCTTCAGCCCTTGCAAATAGTGCACATTTCATCTTTGATCTGCATTCAGTTACTGTCCGTTGTTACTTTTTTCCCCAATATGAAAATGAGGGTATGTACTCAATTATAAATGGCATACATTGATTCAAATAGCACAATCAAATCCATAGTATGACTCTTGGTTAATATAATTATCCGGCTGCGTATTAATGCATATATTAATGTTTATTCAGCTTCGCAATAATTAATTGCAAAAATCAATTATTGAACGCTATAATTCAATAGCCGCGTATTACGTTTGTTGCGGATCGAAAAGGGCCACTGGATTTAAAAAGTTTCCTTCGGCAATTTAAGCGGCATTATTTTAACCAGTATAAAACATAAAGAAGCCATTTCCACATGCAACGTTAATAAATCACTGGAATTACAAAAGCACATTATTATGAATCCGTAATAAAAGAAGAAAGTTAGCCGCCGTTAAAACCCAGTGCCCGAGCCCTCGCCTACTTACTTTAATTATACCTAGCGATTATTCATAAGAATAAAGCCACGTCGATCCGGAATAATTTTGATATAATTCTTCTAGCCCGAGAAAATTTCCATTGGATTCATTAAATGTTTCAGCGCGGCTCAAAGTTTCTCTCCTCCATCAGTCCCGCAAAATCAAATTCAAAGGGGCGAGCGCTCTCGCTTCGAAAGCCCAAGCAGCCCTCTAGCTGCCCGATTAACCAAGGCCACTTTCCATAATGACAAAAGGTCAAATTCAAATACATACGCGAAAAACGGTCGAGTAAAATTTCCGGAAAGAGTTGGCGAGAGCTTGGCACGGGAATAAGGGCAAAAAAATGAGAAAACAGGTCGCAACAAGTACTAGAGACGACAAATCCGATAGCCGAGGAGAAAAATGGTAGCGGAGTCTGGAAGGGAAAAAAGCAGCCCCCGCGCCGTACAGCGCTCGTAAATCCCTTAACCTTCAAAGCGTCAGTCGAGCGCGCAAGAGAGGTAGAGAGCCATATAGAGCCGGCCGTCAACCTTCGCAAGCCCGCGCCGTACTCGCTGTCAGTTGCCGAGGGAGAGAGCCGCTCTCGTGAATGTTGAACGTCGGAGAGGAGAGGCGCACTGAGTGCCGTTCCGTGTATGCGCGAACAAATCCGCGGCCGGAAGAAGCCCCTGACCCTCCTCGGCTAAGTGGACGCGTGCCTGGACGGCCGCTCGCCCCGAGACTTCTGCTGAAACGGGAAAATATCGAGTGGACTACGCGTACTCCCCCCGCTAAACAGTAGGCGCGCCTCCCGGAGAAATTAGACTCGAGCTTGCTAGACAGCTGCGCTTCAACTGACGAGGGGATGGACTGCGGCTCGGAGCTTGGCCATGTGATATGGGGCTTCCGATGAGTTTAACGAGTCGGATTATTTCAATGTTTGAATGCCCGCAACGAGATACCAGACGACTCGTCGATTCGTTGAGATTCTGAGCTGCATAATGTTAGATGGCGCGAGGTCTTTTGGGGAAAAGTCGTATTTTTGGGAATTTCGAGAGTTAACGCGAAAAGGGCAATGAGTAGCGAGAGTGTCGGGGAAAAATCCTGGAATCGTCCAAACGCTGAAATTTATTACCTCGCGGAAGAGGGAAAGAGAGAAAGGGAGGAGAGGGTGAGCAGGAAAGTGTAAAAGAGAGTACGGACAGAAAAAGGCAAGGGAGAAATTAATGTACGTGCAGCTGAAAGGAAGCCGGTGCTACCATAGAAAAATGAGAGACGGGATTTGATGTATGCTCCTGGCTCAAGAGAGAAACAGTGCGCAAAAAAGATGAATAGACGAGGAGCGGGAGGAGGAGGGAGAAGAAAAAGGGCTGGGAGAGCAGAGGGAGCGCGAGTGGGCTCGTATTAGAGCGGAATGAATCAATTTTAACAGATGATAATTTATGTAACGAAATCGACTGCCAATTTTCAGTTGCTGAAGAATCGCCAAGGCCTTGGTAATTGCCGTGAACATTTTTTTCCTCGAACACGTATATGCACATACATATGTCTATATACGCATATAGATATATTCTTTCCATCGAGACGCGAAGGCTCCTTTTTCAGTTTTGTGGTAGAAAAAAGTTTGCTGGAGGAAAATTTACATTCCAAACAGACGTTCTAGGCTTGCCGGCTTTCTTTTGATTCATTAACTGCAATATGTACTCACGAAAAGTGAGGGAAACGAATTCTCTCGAGTCATATTATAAAGTCGATCCGCTGATAACTTTGTTCACTTGGCTCTCCTCGAGGATATCGTCGAAAAATTTGAAACCCTCGTTCCCCTTGAACCCCTCCCCCCCCGTGAACTCTGCCAAAATCAATCGAGACAATTATAAAGTTAATAAAAAAAGAATCTTGAAAATAAAACTGATATTCAACTTCGGCCCCCCTCCCGTGCAAATAAAAGAAACTGAGTTATGGAGCGAGAGGGAGGTGGGGAAGGAGAAGAGAAGTAAAACGAAAACAAAGAGTGGACCGACACACGTCAGAGGGCCTTCCTTTTTTCCAGAGTCAGCTCTCGGTTTTTTCCCTCTAGAAGGCTTACCCTTTTAAAAAACACGCGGATGGTAAGGGGGAGATTTGAAAAAAAGGAAGAAATGAAGAAAAAAGCAGAGGAGCGAAGCCCGCGAAGCCTCGTCGATTTCCACGCGTGCGCGCGCGGGCGCGGGCTATTAAGCGGCAGGCTGCAGTAATCTCTCTCCAGCCCTTGCCTCCGCGCCCGCCCGTCCCTTGTGAGCTTTGATGTCGCCGTGAGCTTACGACACGATAAGCCATAGGCGGCTGCGCGATTTTTCCGGGAGCTGCGGGCTGAAGGCCCCTCTCGGGGGATTAATAATGCAGCAACCTATCGACGAGGAGTCTTTGTTTTCCCTGCCATGCGGGTCTCCCCTCCTCCCCGGGCTGCGCGGAATTTCGGAGAGAAAGAGAATTCCCGCTGGGATAGCTAAACTTTCGGGAAAGGGATCCTCGGCTTTTGCGAGTTACGGGCCAGCTCGTTTTCCTCCCGATCATCGCTTTTTCATCCAACGGCTCTGTGTGTGTATACAGAGACTGCTTCACCAGACCTGTTGGTCTTTTCCACCCCCACCACACCTTCTCTCGCTTTCTCTTCGCTGTTTTATTATGCTGATTTTGTTTGTCTTGGAAAGACTCACTTTGCGATTGTTGCAATGTACCATCCAACTGTACGTCTGTGCTCTATGCCTCTGTTGATACGATTTTATTTACGGAGCTAATCGGCTAATTTATTAAGATAAAGAACAATTGATATTTACTTTTTTCATAGTAGAACATAAATTTTAATGAAAATCCAAAAATGTTTACAATTTCTCGATAACAAAAATTCGTAAAGTAATTTTTAAAATAATGATTGCAGTTCACGAGCTGTAATCACAAAGCTATAATTACACATGTGCGCAGTTGGATATGTAAATAAAATAGGGAAAATGATAATTGCTTTTGAAACTTCATTTCATCTAGATTTTTAATATTTCATACCGCAATCTAAAGTATTATTAATTTTCGCAATTTATTTTTTTCCCTCGTGCATTATATAACGTTAATTAATTTATCCTCGAGAAAATACAGTGTATATCAAAAATGATTATTTCAATCGTTTTCAACGTCACCCCACCATAATTCCGAGCAAATTAACGATATCAATCGCGTAATACCAAGCACGAACGTAGACTCTATGACAAAAGCCTCTCAGTCTAAAGACCTCCCGATCGCTCGTAAATACCAAAGGCGAAGCAGGAGGAGAGGAAGAAAAAATTTAATAAGCTACAAAACGCAATAATCCCCTCTCCCCCCCCCCCTCATCACCAAAAGATATCTTTGGTGGAGTAATACACGCCCCCAGGAGAAAAGAGATTTCCCTTCGCTCATTGCCTTAGCCTCTAATTAAGACCGAGAGCCGTTCTCTCTCCAGCAGTCTGCGTCGCTTCGACGTTCGGCCCCTTTCGATCTCTTTAAACATGAAGAGCAGAACGAAAAAAAACAAAACAAAAAAAAAACAAGAACAGACCTTCTATCGGGTAGCCATGGGAATCGCAGGGGCAAACAGGTGCAGCGCCGAAATTAGCCGAAAGCGGAGATTCGCTCCCGTGGGAGTAGACCCGAGGGTATAGGAGAGGAGGGGGGGCTTAGGAAGAAGGGGGCTGCTGGTATATCGTGAATCATCACCGGCGAGCAGGTGTCGAAGTCCGCCCGGCCAGGTGAGCTCGATATAGGCTCGAGACGTCAATTACGCGCGGCAAAGGCACATAACACACACACACATATGCAGGTGTATGGGAGCCCTGGGAACTAGGACGTTGATATATGTATATTGGCTATTGCTGCCGTGCAATACAATCTCGTCTAGTAGATGCCTGTTTTTATTTATCTTGATTTACCTCGGCCTGCACTCGGAGCTCGTCGGAATGAGTTTCTGATAAATAAGACGCTTCGCATAGTGCCAAGTTATTTGCTGAAAAGGGCAGACGCGGAAAAGAATTTTCTCGGAAGTGTGGGTATGTAAGAAAATCAAGCTAGGAATACGTCGATGGTCGTTATTGAAGATCTCTTTGGCTTTCCGTATTCTCGCGAGTCTCGCGCTATTTTATTTCGTCATCTAAAAATACGCGCACTTGGAATACCAAGAGTTTGGCAAAGGCTATGGGGACAGGCTGCGGCTTTTTTATGAGCGTATTGTACGTTGCGACTTATTCTGCTTTCGCAGATTTAGTGTCAATGGAAAATTGAAAAAATGCCCTCGTAGTGTCGGCTGCGAAAAAGAGTGCGTTATGAACTATAGCCTTTGCTTCTTCATTTTATCAACAGTATACGCGTTTGAAAATAAACGATAAAGGAACTGATAAAAGGGAATTTGCTGAAAACACAATACAACTAAAACACAAGGAAAGAGGGGCAAAATAACGAAAAATTTTATACGTTCAGTGAACATCGAAAACCTACAAAATCAATTCAGTCTCTTCATTCGAATCTCCTCAATCTCTCTTTCTCTCTCATACTTTGGAAAACTCGCATCAATCAATTCTCCCGCGTCCGTTTGTTCGCGAATCAATAAAATCCAAGGGGTGGGGGTGAAAAAAAACCCCGGGCGCAGCAATGGGCCATGTACCCAAATCCCTCGGGGCCATTTTTCCCGGGAACTCGCTTCGACGATTTTCCAAATGAACATTAATCGAGAATCGATTCCCAGCGATCGGTCGCGCCGCTCTAAAAATGCAGCTTCGAAAGAATCGCCCGGGCTTTTAGGGAAAGAAGGATACGTACACGCAGCTTTGGCCTATCGAATGCAGCCCATACATGTAACCCAACTTTGTCAGCGAGCGCGCGGCTTAAAGTCTCCGCGCAATAAACCTGTAAATCCGCAAATGGACGATCCTCTGGCCTGCGCCGCGTATGAGAGACCGACAGGTGCGCATCGATTTTTGCATAACAACCAAGCCTTTTCCTCCTCTATCCCCTCTCATTTTCGCCTTTACAGACTGCTTTTTGTCCGCTACGCGCCGCAAACAAAATCAAAAATCTCCAAAAAATATTCTTTCCCCCATGTCGATAAGCGGAGTGCGTCAATTAAACCATACAACGGCTGAAAAGAAAGGAGAAGAAGACGAGTGGGGGTTAAAGTGTAGTAAAAAACCAAAGCCGCAAGCAAGTTCAAAGGTGCGGCGAGAGGAAGTTTGAAGGGCGCGCGTTTAATAAGCCCTTTAGCATTTCGTACAATCAATCGCGCCCTTAGTCAATCGTTCTGCCATACGCGCGCGTTCAATTGCAGGCGAAGGGAGCTCTGATCAATAGCCCTGACTCGAACGAAGGGTAACACGGGCAAAGGCGCAGCCTGGGATTACTCGCGAGAGCTCTTTTGGCCCTTCTTTTTCATCGATTAATCCGAATCGGTTATACCAGGCAGAATACATAAACCGGAGCGTCTATATCTTCCGACGTGCTCGCGACACATTAAGCAGCTGGCTGAGCGTTATTAAAAAAAAAGGAAGAAGAAAGGTCGATAGCGCGGGTGGGGAGGAGGGGAAAAGCTGTTTGTATGAATGAGGGAGAGTCATTTGAATGACCGCGGAGCGGCGAGCGCGCCCGCTCGTTTTTGCCACGCTCGCTTTGAATTGAAACGAAGCTATTCAGGATTTTTCATGATTTTTTTCGGTGATTTCGGGAGAGAGCGAGCAAGGGGTGGTAGGCGAAATAGCGGATTCACGGGAAGAATTTCTTTGTGCGGCTGTGCGTGGGCTCTTTTTTTGTCGACGTTGCGTGGTTAAATGACGCAGCCCGCCGGAGGGGGAGGGATGAGAGAAATTTTAATTAAGAATTCAAGAGATGGACCATTCGCTTTCTATTATTACGCTTGTTTATATGCCGTTTGAGAAATTTATTTATTTATTTTTTTTTAAACGGAGGTGTGTACAGACTTTCTGCTTTGAAACAATATATTTTAAAATTGTAAATTTAAAAAAGTACTTCCTACAAATAACATTGAAATCGCTTGTTGCGAAACGTAGCTTATTGGACAACGGAGATTCTTGGTGCGTATATATAATTAACCACCAAAACAAGCTGAGCCTGCTCCGAAAACAAGCACATCCCAATATCGCAAGAACAAACGAGCCGTATCCAGGAGAATAAGCGAGAACAGCACAAGGACGTACTTCCCCCAAACGCGCGTTAGCTGTTCGTCAAAGAGTGCGCGCTGCGGTGGGGGGCAAAAAAGACGTCTCGCAGAAGCCGGAGAGCCCGAGGATCGCTTGTGCCCAAGCAGCCGGAAAATACGCATACTCGCACCACCGTCGAGGCGTCCGGGCTCCCTCTCCTCGACGACTCTCGCTTTCCGCAAGCGCCGAAAAAATAGAAGAACGCAAACTTGGAGAGTGCGCGTTCACCTCGTCCGCTTTGGCGCTTAATGAGCCGCCAATGAGTTCTTTCGCTCGGCAGCACAACAGCTCGACTCGCCGGAGGAATTAGAAGGATATCGTTTCGTCTTCGGCCGAGCGCGCCAATGTCGAATTGGTCGCTCGCTTGGCAAAAGCAGTTTTCTCTTCCGGCAGCTGCAAGCTCTCGACAGCGGTTACCTGCATTAGCAGGCGAACGGTGGAAAAGGATTAAGTGAAATATGCAAATTTATCGGGTGACAGGAAGGTAGAGGATGGAAGAAATTACAAAATTCGAGTGCGATAACGACATTTTATACAGGAGAAACGCAGCGTGCTCTAACCGCCGCTTCATATAATGAAACTGAAATCGAAGGCGAACCATTGCACCGTTATCAGTTAACCATAATGCTTCCCGAAAGTGCCCTCCAAAAGTTTAGGCGAACGGATGTGCTTTTTAATATTTCGCTTGCGCGCGGCCTGACAGATGCCACTGGTATTCGACTCGTCGCACACCTGGCAAAACGAGTTTCGCGTAGAGCCGGGGAAAATTAAATTAGTCTGAAAAGCGAGAAGAGCCTCGGCGTTTCGGGGCGCGAGGCTTAATACTCTAATAATAACTTCGATATAAATTTGTTTCAACACTCCCGCCTGAATTCCGTTCCGTCTGTCATATCTCCGACTCGTTCGAAATTTCCACAAACTAAACATCCAACTAAAGTGTTTGTCAGACGTACGCAGAGGACGTTGTAGGCCTCCCAGCGAAAATACTCAACCTGATAATTGTAACACGAGGAGGAAGCAAAACTCTCGGCGCAGTGTCAGCCACTCCACCTACCGATCACATAGCCAAACAAGAGAATTCGCGACTACTTCGTCTTGCACAAACGCGCCGTCCCTCCTCTCGAGCATCAGGTGCATCTCCGATACGACATTTTTCTCGTGCTCCTTACAAATAAAGCTCTCTCTCTCTCTCTCTCTCTCTCTCTCTCTCTCTCTCTCTCGAGCAAGAAAAAAACGAGATGCTATAGGTATTCCAGGCATCTCTCAACCTGCAGCTATAGGGCTCTCGAATCAAAGTCGGCGCGCGAAAGAGCTTTCGACAGGGTAAAGCCGCTGCCTCGCGACGAAAATGGATTTGTCGCTGCGCGAGACGTTATTTACCCACCGGCCCTACACGCTCACAACACACGTACACACACATACATTTACCTCGAGTAGCTAGTACGAATAAGGCTATTTCTCGAAGCAGTGAGTGCTAGCAAAATTATTTACGTTCGCTATTGCTGGCCTTCTCGACGTTATAAGGATGAGGGTGCGGGCGGCAAGGGGAAGGGGAGGGAGAAGGTGGCAGTTCACCCTTGGCTATTTGCGGCCTGGCGCTGCGGTTTTTGTGGCCATCTCACCGCGAAATACGACGTGCTCGCTTTGACATGTTCTCCTCCTCTCGAAATTGCACCGAGCTTTTTCTCACTGAGAGCTTTCACTGTCCTCCTTACTCCCCTTGCCTGCCTCGAGTCTCGCGCTCTTGTATCGCCTACGTGTGCTCCTTGTCCTTATACAAAAGCTCTTCCGCGTTATTTTCAGTACATGACACTTTTTCTTTTAATTAAAGTCAAACGCGGGGATTATATTAAGTAACGATCACAGCCAGAGCTTGTGCACGAAATACAAAGATCCTTCAATGTGTGTTCGGGAGAAGGGCTATAAATAGCTAAGCGGGCGATCCGTCGATTTTTTTTTATTTTATTTTTTTTTTATTTCTCGAAAAACCGATAAATTCTTCCATTGGAAAGCAAAAGTAGGAACATAAATCGTTCGAAAATTGCCGATCGTCGGTGGGAGAGAGAAAGAGAGCGGTAAAAAGAATCAGAGCATTAAAGACGTAAAAGCGAGGCAAAAGTCTGTAGAGAGGGGGGGGGTGAAGAAAAAGTCAAAGCGTCGGATAAAAAACAATCGCGGAAGTGGAAAGCAGTGGGAAATCGGTCGGATGAAAGGAAAGGCCTTTTATCGCGCTTCCCGTGCTTGCACGCCCTGCAACTCCGTGGTGGTTGAGAGAGAGAGAGAGAGAGAGAGAGAGAGGGAGAAAGGGAGGAGGCAAGCCTCGAGGATTAGAAATTGCGATGAAAGAGCTGCCGGTGGAGAGGGGAGAGAGTCCAGTGCCTTCCGCGTAGCGGTTACAAGAAATCGCTGAATTACCGCAAGAAATTCAACGTATTGGATGTGCGGAACTGCTTTTTATGCCTCCTGTACGCTTCCCAGCCAGCGCCCTACGCTCCCGCAGTTTCAAAGCTCGCGCTCGCGCGCCGGGGCAAACTTTTTAATGGACGTTCCATGTTAATGTGGAACGGAGGCTGGGGGACGAGGTGGGCCAATCAAAGGGCCGAATGAGAAATTGACTTTTCCCCAGGGGTAAAACGTGTTGTGCAACTGCCCTCCACCCCCCTGGTTCTCGCGTAAATAAAGTCGAATGTTAGGGATATAATTAAGGGCCGAACGATCTTGATGTTTGATCGTTAAAACTTCGCGGTTAAGCTAACTTTCATATGGCTCCTCGGGCTTTGACGCTGCTTCAACCGCCTGTATAAAACAACTTGCAACTTTTCGATTTTTTTTCGGCGCAAATTTAAACTCAAACTTAAGTAACGGTGTATCAATCGCTGGGAAAGCTTCAAGATAAATACGTCAAATAGCACGAGTTAAAGGCGTGCTGATACACACAAACATACAGACGACGCGCCAGAGCAAGCCTGTTTGAGCAGTCGTCGAGCACGCGACTGCGTCGGAGGAGTCGTCGGAGGACAAGCCGCAAACCCGCACACACTGTCATCCGAATGCCCGAGAAGCTCGGCGTGATGGCAACGGCCCTTTACCACACCGGCACACCCTCCTGTGGGTGTCGTATATCCGTCACAGGCGTCGTTACTCGCCTCCTACAACGGACAGCTTTATATGCCGTCTAAGCGCCTAAAAGAACGTGCAGATCCTCCGAGCTTCCCTCCGATCGCCGTCAAGCCCATCCGCGCAATCCATCTTTCTCTCCGCCAGAGAGCGGATTACACCAGCGCGGGCCCTGGTAAATTCATAATTACGCCCACTGGGATTAATCGGCCAGTCCCCCGGGAGGCCTGCCAGAACTTCATTAGCGAGCACTGCGTGTGCCGTTCTTTTTCTTTTTTTTTTCCTTTTTTTTGGCTTCACGCGCTCTAATCGGATGCGTTTTATACGGCCGTGTGCCCCTCGACACCTAACCGGCCACGCCGGTTTTTTCAATAATACGCGGATGGCTATATGGCGAATGGGGATTTTTAATCAAGCCCCAGGCTAGCATTTTTCTTCCGAGCCCTCTCTCTCTACTCGGCTCTGGCCGCAAGAAAAGAGTAATTGGAATTTATGCTGCAGAAATGCGGTGGAACTGGCGTTTCTCCTCGCGTAAAAGCCAGCCTCTCCTTGCTCGAATTAACGAAATTGAATTGCGCCGGAACGTTTTATTTTTCCGCACGCGAGAGATGCGCAAGGAAATAGGACTTGCTCTATTTTGGACGTTCGAGTGCAATGGCTGTAACGGCCCATTACAACTATATTAAGAAAATGTTCCGAGAGATGCGCATTGGATCGTCTTATCGCTCTATTCGCGGCGACAAATGCTCGTTAATTCATGTGGCTCGCTTTATTTTTAATACCTCCTGAGCTAACGCGTGTTTACTTAAGCTTCATAAATATCACGGCTCGTAAAGTTCTCGGAATAGCTCTACAAACTGCGTGAAACTTGAAACTACGGTAATGCTCGGTTTGAATTTTTCTGAAAATATAATAATTTGTTAACATTTATTTGCAAAACTAGAAATTAGTCAACAAATTTTTCCAAAATAAATAAATACCTGAGTTGATAAAACGCATAAACGTCTAGAAAATAGAAAAAAGACCACATTGATAAGTCACATTGCAAAAAAGCTTCATTTTTCCATCGATCGAATACGCGTTGCTTTAGTCCGCTTCTTAATTCTGCTCGGCTGGCGTTCGAACTCGCGAATCCTCCCCCCTTTCCCCTTCCCCTCTAGATAACCCCGCCAAATGCCAGAGGCCCCTTTTTCAATCCCTTGGACTCTCAGGTCTGAACGATCTTTTGCATCAGGATAACCCGAAAGAGAGCAAGAGAGGAAAAAGGGGAGAAAGCAACGAGCTTGACATGCTTGCGAGAGCGCGCTCGCGTTCTACGCGGATTAAGGGAAAATATGGCTTGCAAACTTAAACGCTCAAGCAGCGCGTGATTAAGGTATTAAGGAATACTTCGAACGAATTAAGGGGCAACGGATGATTTTTCTTTTTCGAGCTTTCAGCCGAGGCCGGAGCTTAGAGGGTAAAGTGCGGCTTCCTCGCTTAACTTTTTACTTTATACACGTGCGTCAAAGGGGCCAGACTACGCTGAAATTGAGCGATCGAGTACAAACAAAAGAAAAGTGAAATAAATAAACGGCGACGGGAATAAGATTAAGTCGAAATTATTACGTTGGCAAGCGGGAGATATGTATAGGCGAGAAGCGTCCCCGCGCGCGTATATAAACAGAAAAGCCATAAAAACAGGCGAACCCCGCGGCCAGCCGAAATCCCGTTAGACCTAACGCAATTTTGCGCTCCACAAAATAAAAGAAACACTCGGCAGCAGCGCAGTCGCGTGTCCGGCCGCCCCGCAGCCGGCCGGACGTACACATTGCACACACACACACACACAACGAATAATTCCTTAAATTCGATTAGTCGGGACGCACTTAATCACGCCGAATTAATGATAGAGCTGCGAACGGTAGGAAAGCCGGACACACACACAGCCACCTATCCGTCCCTATCCGGACGGCACTTGGGAGTTATCAGACGAAGCAGCAAAGACAGAGGGACTCCGCTATTGCGAAGCCTAAGCAATAAGGCCTCTCTAACTCCCCGATGAAAATACGCAGATCGATGGGGGGAAAGAAAAAAAAAGGCTTTTGGCTGTGTACACAGTTGCTCGTTTCGGTCTCTCGACGCGCGCGCGCGAATACAATCATCCAATTTTCAGCGCGGCCTCTCGCGAGGAAGGATACAGCTGCGGAGGACACGCGAACAAGCGCGAGGTATGGGCCGAAAGAAATAACAAGGAGAGATGTAGGGGAGGGGGGCGCAGAGAGTATGAGCCAGCTGTATGTATAGGCAGAGGCTGGCAAAATCCTCGACGAGCCGTGGGGGATTGGGCGACGGGAGAGCCTAAGCATCGGTCGACAGCCTCGGCGACGGCGTCGGTCTGTCTGTCTGTCTGGTTCAATATAAATTCAAATACCATCTGGCCGAGCGCTGGACCGAGCGGAATCCGAAGAGAGACTTAAGTGGGCGCCGGAGGAAAGGGAGTTGCCGACTTGCGGAGGCTCGCGAAAATTTAAATTGAACCCACTCCATACGCCCCCTTCTCCCTCTATGTGTATTTTTTTCTTTTTTTCTATGGCATATCTTCGGGTGTGAGGAGTGAATAGATGTATGCATTTTGCATGCAGTTTGTACTTTTCAAGTCTATATGGAAAAAATTAGCTACCTTTTTCCGATTTGTATTGTTATACCTCGTAAAGAAAGTCTTACGTGAAATTGATTAAAAAACTTTTTTTAAAATTAATATCACGTGCAAGAATTTTTGTTGCGTTTACGTTAGCGGTAGTCGAACTATTCCAACCGCCGGAGAACAAATAGAAGTAAAAAAGGAAAAATAAAGAAAAGAAAAAGCCAAGCTCTGTGGCAATCTAACAAAAATCTCTACTTCCATCAGCGCAATATTCTCCGCGCGCTCGCGCGCGCGTCCTTTTAATCAGAAATACTCGATTGTGCGCCAGATGCAATTAAAAACAAATAACACACAGGGGCCGAGGGGGTAGGTCAATGCTCGCGGTGCTTTTCCCCAACTCCATCGACTACTCGCTTCCCGCCTTTTATTTTCCTTCGGCCGGCCACGCGACCCGTGCCGATCTCTCCCTCTCTCTCTTTTTCTCTCTTCCCTGTTAACCTCTAGAGAGGACGAGCAGTGCGACATATAACGACTTTTATGCCGGCGGACAATTAAAGTGCGGTTTGACGAATAATGCAATTAAAATTGGAAGAGAAACCGAGTCTGCTGCGAAGGTCACGTACGATGCGCACTTTCTGTCTGCCGCTCTCTGTATACCAGTCTCCCTCGCGTTGATTAATGTTTTAGCTCTTTCTTGCTTCTTCTTTTTCTTTTCCTACCCCCAACAAACATTGGGAGAGAAATGTTATTATACACATGAATTTATGTGTATATTACTCGCAGTACTGTTGTCCGGAAATTGTTTTGGAAACGACGATTTAGTTATAACAGATAAATAGTGTATTTAAACTTACGCAAATGAATTAGCGGGATACAAGTCATCATGTTTTTACTCACCTGCAATAAAACAAAAGAAAATGTTAATTGAAAATATATTATGATTATATAAAACATAATTTAAATCTTGATCGAGATACATATAAAATATTAAAACGACGTAAATACCGCACCCACAGACGTACTTTATTCCAACCGTACAAGCCTCTCTATCTTTCTAAAAAAAAAGGGAACCTTTATTGCGAGTCGAATGAAAAGTGAAAATAAGTAAAAAAAAACAGACAACAGTGCTAAATCAGTAAAGTTAGCAAAGGGTCGCGGGGCAAGCGTGAAAAATCGCGTCGATAAAAAAGAGCACGCGACAAAGCCGACGAGACGAATGGATGAGCGATGAGTCAGAGACAGTGGCGATCGAATGGAAAAGAAGGGCAAGCCGAATGGGAACGCGCGAGCGCTGTCGTTACAGCCTCCACACCCGCTGGATTTATGCTTTTCAATTTAACGGCGAAATTTTTATTTGCCTCAGCCGCGACGCCGAGTCGCGTGTTTCTTTTTTCTGCCGCGACTATAACGCGCGGAAGCGACCTGACAATCGGCGAGCGGTAAAAAAGCCCGGAGGTCTTCAAAGTTTATAAAGCGGAAAGCGCGCGGTAAACAAGCGCTCGTTGTTTTTTTAAAGGAAACAGCCGCGGATGAGTAGTCGCTTTGGTATACGCTTACGTAGAACCGGTAGCCCAAAGCAATCGTCGGGCTAATGGACGGGGCCGGACTCTGTGTGTGCCTGTATCTGCGAATTTGCCCGGGCCGGCCAAATTGACGGGTAATTTTATCGATATCCGAGCATAAATCACAACTCGGCAATAATCGGCGCCTCGCGCGCGCTGCTGCTGCTGGCTGCACTTAAGCTCGCGTGCGCTGGCACCTTAATTACGCCGATTACCCACGGCGACCCCCTGTTATTATTTTTTTCGGCCTAGCCGGCCCCACACCCTCCGGCCTTCTTTCGCCTAGCTCCCCACTTTGCTCCGGCGCCCCATCGTTTTTATTTCGACCTTTTGCAGAAAGGCTACTCGTTTTCTCTGCGCTTTACATTTTGCACCTGCTTGCGAGGTTTTACCTTTCTTATATTTACACAGGTATAATTGCATATTGTCGAGTGATAAATATAGCATGTGAAGTAGTAGGTTATCGACCAGAAAAAAAGAATGTCATTCATTGTTATATCTCTATTTTCAGAGTTATTTTTTTCACCTGTATATTTATGACCAAAATAAAATTCAGTACAGTCAACGTAAAATCACCTAAAAGACAGCGTTATCATAAAAATATTCAAAAACTGAAGAAAAATGTTACTCCACGTCCGCAACATTTCTGTAACATTTCAATCAGTGCCGAGACGAATGCGAGAGACTGCAAATCACATCGTACAAAAAAATAGTTTCAAAATTTCTACCGAGGCCCTCGAGCAAAAACATTTCATTTCCTTCTCTCTCTTGAAACTTTCCCCATCAGCAGTTTGCCGGGCAACAAACGCGAAAAACATCCGAAAAAAACGTCAATTCTTTTCGCGTTACATTCCAACATGAAGCAGTAGCGTTGACTCGTTAATCATCAAACCTCTCGGCTCTAGATTTACAAGCTCGTTCTCTCGTTGGGAAGGGGAAACGAGGATAGAGCGAGAGAGCCAGAGGCCATAAAGAAGTTTGAGGAAAAGTATATAGAGGAACGCGCGCACAATCCGCATAATCCTCGCTCGAGCTCTATGCGTGAGTGCAGAGGAGGCCCGCGACGATTGCCGGACGGGACTCGAGGCAGTCCTCCCTCCGGCATAGGCCCGTGCACCCGCTATCCTCTCCCTCTCGGCGTGTCATCCTCCAAACTTTGCTCCCACGCGGGATTTAATCCCCTTGCCAAGCAGCCTGCGTACGGGCTATTCCCCTCTCCCGGAATTATCCCGAAGAGCGAGAGAGGCGGGCGAGAGGGATAGCTAGACGGGGTTAGAGCGTCCAAGCCGCATGCTCGGAGCGCAATACGTTTGCCTGCGATTCCGCCGTCCGCGGGGCCGGCGCAAGCCTGAGCTTACGCGATTAGAGAGCAGCAGCAGCAGGCCTGCCCGGCGCGCCCGGCATTCGTAATCCCGGCGTTTTTTACTCGGCGCGCGAGAGATACGTGCGTCTCGTTTTTCCGGCTGCTCCCCGCGCCGCGGAGATTACGATGACGAGGGGCGGCCGCGCTTTTTCGAGCAGCAGCCCTCCGAGTTATGGCCTACTCTCGCGACCCATACGCCCAGGCACACACCACCGCGCTAACGAAGTTTATGTTGGCCGCCGCGCTCACGGCTTTCGAATTTGTCCGGCGAGCTTTATTTGCCCAAGTTCGTGGTCCGGAAAACGCAGCTACGCGCTTGAGCCCGTGTTTTTGTTTTGGGATCAGAGAGAGAGCGCGAGCGTGTCAGAATTTCACGCCCGGCTGCGCTGTCCTGTTTGTTAATCTACACGGCGAGAGTCGCGGCGCAAAAACCGGGACGCACCGCCCCCCGCGCTACGAGACGGTTATCGGTAGCTCGATGGCAAATATTTGAATTTTAGGCGCTGGAGAAGAAAGGGGCAATTACGCCCGGATAACGCGGACGCGCTAAGCTTGCTTCTTTTTTTCTGCTACTTTGTGTCTTTATCGCCACCGAGTTATAAACTATTTAATGCAGACGATTAAAAAAACAACGGCTCGGTCGTTGCATCTCTTTAAGCGTGCCCGGAATGTTCACTTATACGTTTCCAAACAAAAGTTGTACGAAGAAGCCGGCGTCTGCTGTTGCGAAGTGCGGCTTCTTCTTTTATTGTTGTAATAGAAATAATCCAGTAACCGCGGCAAGTCACGAACTAAGCGTCTCTCACTGTCGAGTTTTGATGCTTCTTGTTTGCAAACTTTTCCGAATATAAGCATTGCTTTAACCACGGGGCCCGGTTTTATTCGAACATTTAACGCTACGAGAAATGCCTCTATTATTTATGAATCGAATTAAATGTCAGCTGTAGTTTTGCAAAGATTTTCAAATAATTAGCGTCATTAACGCCCGAATCGAAAGTAGTGAATTAATAAATCGCAGTCCAAATATTACGGAAATTTACGAGCGCACTTAATAGAATTGTCAACTAGCAGTCGAACTAATGAGCTCAATTACTAGGCTCTTGAATTGATATAATAGCCGTAAGCTCGAGGACTCGAGTGGCTCTGTTGAAAGTGTCTGGTATTCAATCCAACATACACTTTTCTCTCGGCGTTGTTGTATAATGAGTAAATACAAAATATTCAATCACGACCGTCCAACATTGTGGAATAATCATCTATGAAATAACACTAAAAAATGAAAAGAAATAAAATCAACTCGTATTTTAAAGTACCAGTGTAATCCTGTAAATGATGTCATTCTCTTTCTCTTTTTCTCGGTACATCGGCTTTAAGCCTTACGAACAACCCTAGATAGCTGGGATTTTTCTCCGAGTCCCGAAAAAAAAGTACCGGCTGAACAATAAGTTTCGCGCACAAGAAAAAGAGAGAGAAAGAAAGGGCAAAGAAACAATTGCGCCTGCAAGTCAAAGATCGCAGAATTTCTCAACGTCACTTATGCGCGCGAACAAGAGAGACATACACACAGGCGTGTACGTATGCACAGAGATCTCGAGGTTCCGTCTGCCGGTAAGTTGGCGCAATTTTACGCGGCCGCCTCGAGAGGAGCCGAGAGCTGCATCGCTGATGTGTGTCGTAGCCTCTCATACCGCGTACGTGCACCAGACCGCGCGCCCGCGCGAATAAATCATCGAAGTGCACTTTACGAATTTCCGCATTTTCGTTCCCTCCTCTCGTTCCCCCGATCTGTCTCCCGACACTCCTCGTACGTACACGCCCGGTCTCGTTATTGTAATCAGCTGTTTCTAGGGCTGCTAGGATGTATGTGCTCGTTTTCAAATATTTCTTTTCAATTTTTTTCGAGGCAAGGCAAATTGCATTGCTTAAAATGTTTTGATGAAAATTAAGCTTTTGCCAAAAGGTTCGACTTGGTTTACTTTTTTTTTTAATTTTCAAACACTGCTTACCGTCACGTTTTAAAAAAAGCTCAGTCTGCGAGGGAGTTTGGAGAAGTTGAATTTAAACATTGCCGGCAATAAGGGATTTAAAATGCAATTTTTACAACATCTCCAGAGAAATCTGAGAAAAACTAGGTTGATTTCTCATTTAAATGACAAAAATATATATATTCCGCTACTTTTCCCCAGCGCGTCTCGCTAAACTCGACTTGTTCTACTTGTTGTACGCGGATGTAGCGCTGCGTTCCCATTTCCCTCGTATCCTACCACAAGGGGATATGACTCTTCTTTTAAAATCATATTTGCTTGTTCTCGAAACAATAATATATGGGTCAAATGCTTTTGCTTTTGAAGCCGGAAAATTCTATATCCCGACTACGAGAATTATTACTTTTTAGTTTCGGATTTGATCTAAAAACACAGCGAGAATATAACGGAGAGAGAGAGAAAAAACGAGGGAAAGCGCAGGCCATAAAGTTGCGATGGAGTTTTTGCAAAAGTTTACAAAGAAAAATTGCATGTTCGACTTGAAAATCACATTCGCGTTGGTCCTCTTTCAAAGGAAAAATGAATTTTTCCGTGCCGCGCGATAACTATTTTTCAAGTCGAAATAAAGAGAAAAAGATAGACACTTAAAAGTCGTGAAATATACACGTAGAAAAAAGTATAAATAAAAATTACAAAATTTTTTTGTAAAAATTACTATACTGTATAGTTCCGGTGGTACATACTCGGTTTATAGG